>JANHZU010002623.1:143733-162391 GCA_032468055.1 Acrochordus granulatus | reverse complement strand
GTCGCGGCTCGTCTAGCGGAATATTTTTTGATTAAATTTTTTGCTCATCCTGCGAGTTTCTCATCCTGCGAGTTACTCGTCTTGTGAGGCACCACTGTATTTGGGTTTAATCTATATATCCCCCATATTTACTTGAAGCTGAACTTGAGTAAAGAGGGTTTTTGTCCCTGAAGCTTTTTAAGATGTGGTAATACTCTTTATTCTGTAGCATTCTCATCAGGGATTACAGGATGTCCCATTCTTTTCTATTATCTAGTTTCACCCATGCATACAATTGAGGCAGGTGATCCAGCCAACAATTTTATGCAGTGGGAGTGACAGCATCACGGGTTTATTTGATTCCAATCTTTGGTTTGCTGGAAGGGAGGATCAAACCTCATTTATGTGGGCAGGCATAGAAGTCTTACAGAAACTAAACTTAACTCGCAAGAAAAATTGCCTTGATATCACCTACTCCCTAGGGGCTAATTAGTGTACTCTTGGCATGATGGATGATGACTGCTGCTTTTTGTAGTTTTAATGTACTATATCCCCTAAATCCTACCTTGCTCTATAGCTAAGCCCATGAATTAAAGATGTTGTGAATAGAAAGAATGATATAGTTTTGAACAAGGGAAGATTATATTCTTAAGTGGATGATTCTGCTCAATGTTACTACACCAATATAGAGTCACAGATTAAATTAGATTCTATTACACATTAGTCAAATTTTGCAATTCTTTATCTTGTATTTTCTGAGAAAACAGCTATATGCACCAGCCGCATTGGCATATCTTTATTAAATCTGTTTAATTCATTCAGTTTGTATCTCAGCTTTTCTTGTTTCAAATGACTCCATCTAAGTTTAATTTCAGATATGTATTCTATCCCTCAAAGTTCATATTAAGCCAATAATATCCTTATTAGGCTTTCTCCAGATTTGTAAAATACAGAATGCAGACAGTTTTGCTTAATACATTTTATGTGGCAAGAAAAATGGTTCAAGACCAGATAAAACACTGTATGCTTCCTTTCCTGTTTTATGGTTGTGAACTCTCTTAACTGATTTATTTTTGTAACTAAAAAAATCAAATAAACTGATTATTTATTTTATCTCACCTTTATTAATTTTACAAATAACTCAAGATGGTGAACATATCCAACACATCTTTCTCCTCCTACTTTTCCTTACAACAGCAACCCTGTGAGCAAAGCTGAATAACACAAGGCTAAAAACAATGTTAGTGATAGCTGGCACCGTATTGGACTGTTTACAGAGCAAACATGAATCTTGAAGAAATAGTATCAGATACAGTATTAGGAAACTTTTTTCTAAAAAGTTGTACAATGTAGATACAGCCATAGAGAATTTGCCAGAAGCCCTTAAAATTTCCTTAAAGCTTGTGCTGATTTGATGGGTTCCCATCATTCTTGGCACGGAAAGCAGTCTTAGCAGATAGATTTCATGTCAAAGATGTTTTGCCATGCATCTTCGAGGGAGTACAATTTTTGTAGAAGATATTTCCAAAATGTTGATATGAAAAATAAAAGTGAAAGATGTAATTAGTTTGTCTGACTGTGGTTTGTCACAATGGTACAAAATACTTTTTCACAAATAACATAATATTTCTTAGAGGTCAAGCAATTTAAGACCACACAGCAGTAAATTTTCTATAGTTTCCTTTCTCATTGAACTTTTTAACTGACCAACTGTGAAGCATATGGCTAACAGAGAGATTGCTTGTAATAAAAGTTGCCTTTTCCCTGATTGCTCTAATTTGTAAATTATTATGATTTTGCTCCTATTTTTAGCTTACATACAAACTGATTCCAAGTTGTTCCTGTGAATAGCTAGACATCTAATTTTTCAGGTATCTCCTCTTTACCTAAGTAAAGAAAAGTGAAGATATTCAGTTGGAAGAGACAACTAGAAATCTGGACTTTGGAATAGGGATTCAATTTACTTTTCATTGAATTGTGCTCCCTTGAAAAAAATAATTTTACAGATGTGGACAAACCTAAAATCAGCATTATGCCTGGATTGCCAAGATTGCTGGCTAAAAGTCATATATCAGTATTTAGAGACAAATAAAATAATCCATGTTATGGAAAAATGGAGAAAAGTCTCCCCCACATGTATTATCAGAATCTGGAAACTACCACTGGATTAGATGTTGGGAGATTTGGGACTGGGAAAAGGAAACAGGTTTTTTAATATAATGGTAAAAAGATTTATTACTATTAGATGTAATGGTGGCTATCAGTTTTAAATTATTTTAAAAGAGAATTAGATAGATGTATGGGAAATTATCAACAGCTAATGTGCCACCCCTAGAATTCAAGGCAGCATGTCCTAAAAAGCAGTTGCTACAACACAATAGTGGAAGAGATCACTGTCCAATATTATCTTGTGTGCATTTAATTGATCATCTATCAGATACTTATAACTGGCAAGATAAAACTGTGGTCTGATCAAATTGGGCTCCTCTTGTGTTCCTAATGAAGTTAGGTTTTAATTACTGAACATCCAGATTGGATACCTGAATGTATATGGATCTATCTTAAAACAATCTGAGTCTTCAGAAGACAGGTGCAGGATGTCAGTG
Organism: Acrochordus granulatus; assembly: GCA_032468055.1. Lineage (NCBI taxonomy): Eukaryota > Metazoa > Chordata > Lepidosauria > Squamata > Acrochordidae > Acrochordus > Acrochordus granulatus. The sequence goes on along the minus strand of JANHZU010002623.1, from coordinate 159,806 downwards.
AATTTTGGTCATGTTAAACAGGTTCTGCAACAACATCCATTAGTACCACTTTGCTTCTAAATGTAATTCAAAGTTATTCTTTTAATCCTAGGGATTAATTCCTGCTGCAAATAAAAACTGAGTGCCAGATTGCAGCTGCAGATTTAGACAAGCAGTGCAATTCTCACAAGTAGGAATGATTCTATGTCACACACACAAACAGATTATCATAATCCTTACTTTCATTGAAAAAGAAAAATGCCAATAATTTTAAAACTAGGCTGGAATTAAGCACTGATCTAAGATTGTTCTTAGATTAACCTTGATTAAAGACTTCCAAAAAATTAGCAAGTTCAAGAAAACTGAAGGAGAAGAATATGTACTTCAGGGAATGCTCTTTTTAAAGAAAAGATAAATAATCAGTCTATGATAGGTTTACTTTGTTTACTGTGAAGTGCAGTGTGATGTGTCAAAGTCTCAATGTTTTTATTTTTCAATACAAGCTAGCGCATTGAATAAAATTTCAGCTTGTATTCATTCTTTCAGCAGGAAATGTTGTTGATATTATTTTTATTTGTAATCTTCTTACGATCTGTTAGTTCTTACTTCTATCTCTTAAGAGAGAGCTTTTTTTAAAATCTACAGTAGACTCTCATCATCTTGTGGTCACTCAAGTATTATTTCTGATACGTTTCTTTCAAGCAGAGTTGGTCTATGGGTCAGATGGTCAGTGTCCAAATTTGATATATATAATAAAATAAACTATTTTTCTGTGACTTGAACAACTTTTGTAATCTATATCCTCATCATTTAACATTTATATTGTAATATTTAAAGTTAACAAGTATTTATATTTATCTTTTTTCAATAAAAGTTTTAATTATTTTTTGTGATATTGGTCTAACTCTTAAGGAAGGACTGAATCCTCCAGCTACTTGCCTCCGTCCAGCCAGGAACTGTAATTATTGAAATTGTTTCAACTTTTTACTTTGATATTTTGATCATTAGAAAGGCAGCACATGTTTGAAGAATCCTATCTCTCTCCAACACTGGGATTATGGGAATGATGCCAAATGAGCAGTTCCCATGGAAGTTAGATGGTGACAGTAGAAAATTTCAAGACACTATCTGTTGGCCTTGTGAAGCACACCTAGCAGAAAACATGACCATTTTTTACTTTATTGTAAAGCTAAATTGACAGAACCTTGCAAGTCAAGATTGTCTTGTAAGAGAGAAAATGTATTTATCTCTCCATCTCTTTTACAGCCCAAGAAACTATGGAAGGTCTCCTCTCAGCCTCTTGCCGCTTCCACAACCCAGATGTAGGCTATACTGTCTCTTATTGTTTCCTTGGCAATATCTCTTGAACCAGTCTTCCAAGGCCGTTATACCATAATACTACCCTAAAACAAAAAGCAGGGCAAATATGTGAAGACTTATATGGCTTCTGGAAATGTTGGTGCCCCCCCTCCAGTCTCCACCATATGACTCAGCTGTGTGCTACACTTTCTTACATAACTTTCTATCTGCTGCTTCTTCTCAGAACAGGCATATGTCTTGTCCCATTAAGAGACTTAGGAGACAACCATTCTTTGCTTTTCCATTGTGTTTTTTTGCACAGAGATTGCTTTTTTCTGGATGCAGGTATGAAAACTATAAAACTTTCTGACCTAAAAAGAGTAAGTCCTCTTTATGGAAAATATTTACTGATTAATAACTAAGTTTAGTCTATTATTTTATGTTGTAAACCAGCATGTTCAACCTTGGCAAGTTTAAAATGTGTAGACTTCAACTCCCATAGCTAGCTGAAGAATTCTGAAAGTTGAAGTCCACAAATCTTAAAGTTGCCAAGGTTGGACTCCTATGCTGTAAACAAAATAATCCTTACTTCTCCTTGTCACAGGCAATTTAAGATAAAAGATAAAGTATGATAGTCATTAGTATGCTAGATAAAAGATAAAATATGCTACTTCCCTAGTCAGGGCCCCCATTTCAAAAGAAATGAACCTTGCCAAGATTTCACGATATCTCCCCAGAATCATGAAAAATCTAAGCATTTTCTTAAAATCAGCATGGTAAAAAATGTCCAGATATTCAGAGAGGAGGCATCTTAAAACAACAGATGTGAGAAAAGAAATATAATATGGATATCTGATGCATAACATCAAACCAGTTGCAAACATGCTGTTGATCCTTAGTATGAGAATACAGATGTTTAGAAGACAGTACATTTTTGAACAAAGAGGAGAAAGCAAAAAGATTTTACATAGCTGGACTAGAGTCAGATTCACTAGTTCATTCTGGAACTACATTTCTATTCTTGACTTTTGCCTATGACTTTAATTTTTCATTTAAAAATGAAATTTTGGAAAAACATTCAAACTCAGAGACTTTATTGCCAAGCATGGTTAGACACACAAGGAATCTGACTCTAGTCCAGCAGCTCACAATATACTTGCTAGACAACAGTAGATAAAATAATAACATAAACAAATAAATGAAGTTAGGTATTCAACAGTAAAGTGTGCATCCAAATATGTAGCTGGTAGAAAGGGAATATTATAAAGTATAGAATTAGAACCATGATCTGATGATATATATACACATTAGCATTTTTGGGGTTAATTTAGAGTTCTTTGCACTGTTTCAAAGCAGGTGAAAAAAATTAATTGCCCTCAAAATATTTTGGACCTGAGCTTTCATTACTACCAGAGAGTATAGATGAAAGCTTGGAATTTATAATATAAAACAGGAGACCAGACAACCATGTATTATCAATAAGGTGGCTTTTGGACTGAAGACTTTACCTCTTTCTGCTTTCTCATCTTGTTCTTTTATTTTGTTCTTTTATTTTTCAAATTTTATTTTTATTATTGCATTTTTATTTGTTTTTGTCTTTTTGTTTATATTTTCATATTGTTGTATTTTTGTTGTATGATTTTTTATTGTTATTCTATTGTGAGCCACCCAAAGTCTCTGTAATGAGTAAGGTGGCAAATAAATTTGAGAAATGAATGAATGAATGAATACAATCCTTTTTGATCCCTAAGTTGTTAATTCTTTTATATGTTATATTTAGCCCTTTTAAAATATATTTGCTGTTGAGTACATCCTATCCAGGATTTTTATAGAGAGACTCAATCTTAAATCCACTATCTTTAAGAAGAAACTCATCAGCAATTAAGTATATTATTTCTGTTACTATTCTAATATTTATGTAATTAAAATTTACACCCTTTACTACCTAAGATTACTTCTGCAACTATTGCTGTTTTTCAGTGCATGTGCATGCATGTATAAACATACACACACATATACTGCAGTGGGAAAACATGTTGTAGGACTGGTTAAGTCTAAGTTTAGTTCTCATCAACCATGAACCTCAGACTCCTATTATGACCTCTCAATCTGACAAATCTTACTAAATTGTGAAAGTAAATGTAAATGAGAAAAAGCCATTTATATCCTTGAGCTCAAAGGGCAAAAGGCAGAATATAATGCAAGGTACAGGATAGGATATGGATAAACTATTACATTTTTTATAAATCTACAATAAAATATATTTTCCTCTAACTGTAATTCAATAGTCCATTATCAAGTATTTTTACCTGAGTTTTAAAATTAAATTTTAGAATATGGATCGTAAGATGGTAATGATTTTCACAAAGAGGCAATTGCAGGAGAATACAAAACATATTGAAATCCTTCTGGGTCATTATACACAAAAAGAAATTACAGATGACATTTCTTTTGAAAATAATAATTGTATTAGTTAGGCTCAAAAAAGAAGCAGGCCTGGACAGCTCAGTTCTAATCTAAAAAGTTTGTTGAAGTTACAAGGTCACAAGCATTTTTCCAACTGCTAGCCCAACATGTGGTTTAGGCCTTTGGCATTTATGCATGTGCAGAGACTCTAAACTGATCCCCCTCTTCACTCATGTCTCAGCCCTCCTTCTCCCATAATTACTGGCTCATTGATACTTTGATTTTTCCTTTCCACATGTCACTGTCAAAATAATGTTTTTCTAATATTAAGAGAATATATACTTTTTAATAGCCATTACTCTAAGGTATCTAAATAACAGAATATTAAGAATTTAAGTATATTGTATATATATTATTGTACTGAAATAATATACTGTATTAAAACTGAGAAGATGGAGTAATAGATGGTCTATATGACTAGGTTTAATAATATGTTAAAGGGCTGAGCTAGTTCTATAATACTTGGTGAGTATATATCTAGCTTTTTAAAATGTTACTCAATTATTATTTTGTGTACTTTTTATTATACTAGTAATATGTTTTTGGTTATATGTCCTATCATACTGTATCTCCAGGTTGTTATACATATGAATTAATTCAAGTATCTGACTCAATGAGTAGGTTTGATCATGAAACAAATAGGAGACACTAAAACATTTTTGCACAGATTGTAAGACAAATGGGTTATTTTCTTTTAAATCATTCTTGGATAGTTTTATAATTATCTGTGATGACCCAGCACTCTCATCACTAGACTTCAGTCTTTCTAGGTATTTAGCCTTCAATCATGATCTAATTTTGATTTCATTATATGATTGTATGTACTATATGTATGTACTATATGTATGTAACCTTTCTAGATCTATCCTTCATCAATACAAGTGCTGTTTCTGATTACCTTTATCTCTTCCCTTTTCTTTTTAACTCACTGAGTGATGCTTGTGGTACAATCCAATTTTGTTCAGGAAACAGTCCACTTTCTGACGCAAGAGCAAGACTGATTCTGGTTCATATATCAGGGATATATGAATATTTTCAAGAACAAATGTGTGCACATATATAACTACTGACAAATACAAATACATATGCCACACCAGAATGAAAATGTCCAAAATGTAGGACTTGATAAATGGGGATATTTTTTTTGCCCCAGATTGCATGTTTGATTTATTTTTGTTCAAATGGTGCCAATTGTATATCCTTGTTTCATAGAGATGATCCAGCTCATATCAATAGCCATGCAGGGCTTACAAACAAGTCATTCAGTCAACAATCACAAGAGATACTTTCAGATCTAAGCAACATAGTTCTTTCCCCCTGAAAGAAAGAGAAAAAAAGAGAAACTTTGTTTGTAATTGTAGGAGGAATCTCAACTCACAATGCTATTACCTCATCAAATGGCAATCAAGCCCAGACAGTTTTCACAAGATACATTTTGGCATCCTCACAAGCATTATATATGCCTTATAGTCATCAAAGAGGTTTTAAATGCCTCATTGAAAGAAAGTTATCAACCCTTGAATTAAAATTATAGATCTTTTGCACCCCACAGTTGGTTTAAACTACATTTAGATATTAAATATATATTAATGATCTCTTGATCATTAAGTATTGCTAATTACAATAGTGTATTGTCATATGGGTGTCTGCTTGTATAAAAGAACAATCAGTGACAATTCTGAATCCAATGTTAGAGATGAGAATAAGAGAATGGAGAACTACTTGATTGTAGTAGCTAACACATGCTGGCTCTTTCTTTAGAAATCCAATATGGGAATAATGAACCTTTGTCAACTGGAGTATTTAAACCAGAAGTTGACAATATAAGATCTGTAAACAACATGTCAGCCAGAACATCTCCAGATAACATTTGCAAGTCTCCAAAACAAATAAAATTAAAAATGTTAAAATGGCAGTAACCTCATAAAATTCTCCAATTACATACAATTTTTCACAAGAAAGGATAAAAGTGCCAAAAGGTCAGATAATTTGACACATAAAATGTTCCTACACATATATGCATACCATAGTACCCAGTACCTGAAATGATTCTTGATCCTTAATTTACACTTTGTGCCTCCAGTCTTTTATAGTCTGAATGCTTATAAATCCAAATATTACTAAATGTCAGTTAGCTTTTAATGATCTCCTTAGTTCCCACTGGAGAAAGGAACTATGAACAAGTAACACATTAGCACTTTTTAGCACTTAGAGAAAATAAATACAAATGACACATTGAGCTAAATGGACAAATAATTTGGCCTTGTACATACTTTGTGTATTCTGCATGGGTTAAAAAAAATCACCTTTATGTCAAAGAGAAAGTAGGTTATAAAAAATTGTGCCCAAGAAGTAACTGAAAACACGTGTTTAATCCCTTTTCGAAAAGCAACTATGAGCTGCTTTAAGACAGATAGATCACTGCTTTAGATAATGAATGGGAGTTTTAAACCATAAAACTTAAATAAATTCTTACACATATTTGTAATATAAGCTATACTTTGTTGAGAATAAAGAATACAGGTAGTCCTCAACTTACAACAACTCATTCAGAGACTGTTCAAAGTTACAACAGCACTGAAAAAAATGACTTATGACCAGTCCTTGCACTTATGACCATTGCAGCATCCCTACGGTCATGATCAAAATTCTAACACTTGGCAATTGGCATGTATTTGTGATGGCTCCATTATGCTGGAGTCACATGATCACCATTTGCAAACTTCCCAGCCAATTTCCAACAAGCAAAGTCAATGGCGGAAGCCAGATTTGCTTAATGATGACATGATTCACTTAACAATTGCAATCATTTGCTTAACAACCGTGGCAAAAAAGGTTGTAAAATCAGGTGCGACTTACTTAACAACCACCTTGCTTAGCAATGGAAATTCCAGTCCTAATTGTGGTTGTAAGTCTAGGCCAGCCTATACTCTTCCACAATCCATTTAGCAAGAGCAGTATTCATAAATGGCATAACAGTAGTGGAATAGCTCAGAAGTAATTTTAGTACTTCATGAAATGTCCAACACATCCAAAATTCTGATCAAACCTGATTATACCATCTGAATAAATATGTTTTATACGGCTGCATATTCTGCTTCTAATTACCATGGGCAGTATAATCCCCATTGTCTGTCAACTGGCACCGTCATGCCTAACTGCCTCCTCCAATTTTGCTCTGCTGTGCAGGTTTATTTCTGTACCCATAACAGCTAGAAACTTATTTAAAACCAGCCAATTTTATGCTCTGAAAATCATTTTAACTTATATATAGTTACAACATTATTGTATTATATTCCATAATAAATATGTTCAGTATGAAGGATAGATAATCATTGCTTCCTAGATAGTTGACTTATTATCCTGGTTATAGGACTATTCCGATTCCCATTTTTCTTGCTTTAATGTGGGGAACACCATTACGCTTGTAGCAATTGTGAGTGCTGCATAAAATTTAAAAGGGTTTTGAGTTATGATGGAAGATGTGAGGAATAGATACTGCTCTAACTTGCTGTTCCTATCTAAAAAAAACAGGCTTTATGAAATCTTTTTAGCATTTTTCAGCTTTTGTCTGGTACACTTGCTGCAGCAGGATAGTAGTAAACAAACTGCTTTGCAGCTAGTTTTTGTATTCATCTGTATTGTGAGTTCAAACTGAAGCTTATGGTTAAAAAAGTGAATTTCATGAATATTTTTTCAGTCTTGGAATCCTAGTAAAGACAAAACCAAAATTAGGAAGCTTCATTGTCAGTTTAATATACATAATAAGAAAAAATGACAGATTAATCTCTGATTTAAATTAGAACTTGATGATAGCTCTGGAGTAAATTGGATGAAGGGGATATTCTTTATATGAAAAGGGAGGTCCTCCGTACCTCTTTCTCCGACCATCATTTAATGATTCAATATAATCTTTGTTCAAGTTTACTCATTTCCTTGTCTCTTTTAGGCATTTTCAGTTTTGTGAAAAAGTACTTGTTCCCTTTTTGAATTTTTATACATCTTTGCAACAAAATAACTATATTATCAGAACTTCGTGTAGCAAAGGACAGCAGAATTTGATGCTTGTTTCATTTATTTCTTAAGCAAAATCATCCGACATGTGATGTGCTAATATGAAAAGGCAATGACCTCTTCGGTTCGCTAACAAGCTATACAAGCTACAATAACCCCTGTAACTGGCAATCACGTCTCTCACATTGATGTGTAGGAATCTGGGCCCATTCCTGTATGGTGAATTGCTTTGGTTAAGAAACATTTCAGGGTTTCCCAACATGCATTGTTCATTTGGGGGCCTGCTGCCATATTTCCATGGGTTTACGTCTCGATTTTGACCTGACCTAATATTGAACGGGCTTTTCTTCACCTAACTGGTTTTCTTGTAGATTTGCTTTCAATTTCAGGATCACTGTCCAGGTGCATAGCCCACCCAGATGATGAGAGGAACATCAATAACAACTTTACTTCTCTTCCGTGAATCCCATTTTCACCCAATCCTTTTTTATGGGAAAATCATGAATGCTGACTTTAACCATAAGGAAACATGCTTGCAAACCCCTGGTTACTGACTGGAGTTGTTTGTGAATGATTTCAACAGGCCAGCTCCTCTGAAGAAGATTCGTTTTATTTATTCATTCATTCAGTAAATTTCTATAGCTGCCCAATTCAATTCAACCAAGTGACTCTGAGTGGTTAACCAATCTCAAAGTATAAATTCAAACAATGAAACAATAAAAACAACCAGAAAATAAATAAATATGTGCATCAGCCAAGATGCAAATGAACTTTTCATTCTTTAGTTGGGATGCTTTCAGTGAAAAATGCTTTCTCTAATCATCAACTGCTACAGTAAACGTTACCAAGCAATGGCAACAAACAAAAACAACAGTCAGCATTTTATTAACCTTGATAAATATGTGTAGCGACAAGGATTCTTCATGAGAATCAGATTGTAAAAGGTGTGTCTCAAACCTGGCACTTTCAATTGAGCCTGAAAATATGGAAGTATATCAAATTGCTTCTAGCTCAGCCAAAGTTTTAAGTTTTTAACTAATTAATACAAAAAACGTTGACTTAAATAATACAAAATGTTTTGCTTTAGCTGCTGCCTCAAGTTTTGTATTGTTGTGGGATAAATTCCTAAAAAGAAATGTTTATAAAATTCTGTCCTCGTGTGCAAATAGTACATATATTTATCTCAAGGTTTTGTCCTCTTTAACTGCTAGGTTGTGTGATTCCAATTTCTGACTTTATATTTTTACTGCATATTTTAATCCTTTATGATAAAATGTTAAAAACACATAAATTTAAGCATTTCATAAAATGTCCTTAATTAAAAAAGAAGTAGCTATACTGTAGAGTATATTAACATTGATAGGTGACCGATTATTATACTTTTATATTCTAAAGCAGATAAAAATTACTTATTTTACAGTGGTCTCTTTTGAGGAAGACAACTGAAAAATAATACAGTATTTGATGCTAATTCTTAAAGTGAATTACAATAAGCCCAGTTTCAGGAAGAGAAGCTCTTTCTAAATCCAAAGCAGTTCAAAAGAGATTCAAATTAAAGAGATGCATACAGTTTAAAAACAGGCTGAGAATAAACATGGTCGTAATTTTACAAGGATTAAATATTTAACTTTCACACCATCCTCTATCCTACTAGATCTGTGAATGCTGACAATATCCCCCATCATTAGATTAATATGATCTGTATTCTGTTATAGGATTAGGGGCTGTCACCTGGAAGATTGGCAGCCCGAGTTTGAGACCCATGTGCTGCCATGTAACAGGGTGACCTCCCATTTTCTGCCCCAGTTCCTGCCAACCCAGTTAAAAGTATGTAAAAATGCAAGCAGATAAATAGGTGCCACCTTGGTGGGAAAGCTACAGTGTCCACGCGCCTTAGTATATAATCATTCTGGCCACATGACCACGGAAGCGTCTTCAGATGAACGCTGGCTCTCCAGCTAGGAAATGGAGATGAGCACTGCCTCCTACAGTCAGGCACAACTTGCAGGGGAAAGCTTTACATTTTATAGGATTACATTAATTTTAATACACAGTATTTCCCTTATCTTCATTTCTGTAGCTAGATTGCCTTTGTCAAAGATGTATTTCATGATTTATATTTGCCTGATGAACATGCCAGAATAAACATGCACTTTGCAAAGTTTAATTTGTAGAATAAGAGACCTGGATCTCCTGGGACAAACCTCAGGCTTTACCACAAAATGATCTCCCTTTGATTCTTTTTTTTTTTTTTGATGCATAACATTTTCAAGGTTTCTTTGAGCCGGCTCTGAATCATACTATTATTATCACATTGTAAGATGACAAGATGCACAGTAAAAATAGTCTTGAAGCTAAAGTGAATAATCAGTGCCTTAAAGCCCAGAAGTGTTCCTCGGTCCCCTTTATTTCATCCTAAAGAGCGTAGGTAATTGGTAAAAGTCACAGTCACACAGCTGATATGACTTACGAAATTTGCATCAGTTTTCTCATGGCATCATGGTGCAAATGATACACAATATATTACTCATTTTATTTGTGTAACGCACATGACATCACTTGGCTCATTTGCAGCACATACAGATACCAATACACTCAGAGCTCCTCTCTCCCCAGAACACTCTCAAAATTTGGTAGTAAATTACGAAACAAAGTACTCTGCAGAATTTTTGTACCTATAAAAGATCTTTTTAAAGGCTCCCTCCCATCTCCTACAGAAGTGTCTATAAGAGTGCTGTCCTTTCCATTGAGAAAAGGAGGACTGTATAAAATGGTGGATGTAGTAACTGAATGAACAAATGGTGAGCTCTGGCCTCAAAGACTGTCTACACAGTATTTAGACAATACTAGAGACTATAGTTCCCACCCACCTAGCAGTTTGAAAGCATGCAAGTAGATAGATAGGTACCGCCCTTCCGGCGGAAAGGTAACAGTGTCCGTGTGCCTTTGGCATCTAGTCATGCTGGCCACATGACCACGGAGCCGTCCCAGGATGAACACTGGCTCTTCAGCTTGGAAACAGGGATGAACACCATACCCTAGAGTCAGTCACAACTGGCAGGGTCACCTTTACCTTTATAGACTAAAGTGATGAGGAAGAGACTTCTATATAAGACACCTAAAGAAAAATAATTTATAGTCTCACTCTAGGAGTTTTGCCATATAATACTTGATGAAGAGAATTAGTTAGGTGAGATACTTTTCACCAAATGAAAATAAATAAATCAATCAAATGTCTTTCATGGTTGCAAAGGATGTCCATGTACCTTGCTTTACAAAATGCAACCACTTTGAAAGATTGAAAGACTGTCAGAGGAAAGCTTTGGCCTGAAACCTTGTCAAAAAGGCTGTCTGGTGATACATAGATAAGGAATCATTAAAGAAGAGTCCTAGAGGGTTACCTGCTGATATATCCAGGTTGCAGATAGGGCAGAAACCAAGTCCAAGACTTCCCATAGTGTGAAATGCATTGTGTTTATAATTTTGACATCTATTTTTTATCTTTAGTTCTAAATGAGAATATGCAAATCATGTGTAAATGAATGTCTTTTGTTATAGAAAATTATAGAGATGACCTTGTTATAGAAAATCATCAAAATGACCTTGGAAAATAAATACTCTGGTTAGCAAAATATAATCCTAGGAAAAAGAAGACAGTATTAGAAAGAAATTAAACTGGCTTTGCTAGTTTGTTTGAAGAGGGAGGGAAAACACTGTCAAGCTTTTGAGATTTTTTCTAGTATTTTCCTGACCTAGCCTCAAAAGACTGGCATTTGTCTCTTTTTAGAAATTTACTTTATTTTGATTTGTATTTTGGTAACGCATCAGTGTCCTCAGGGAAAACCCCAAGCTCCCTCCAGAACACAACAGGGCCCATCAGTGGCCTGGAACAAGCAGATCTAATGGGCCCTGTCTCACCACAGATATCTGATGTTCCCCTCAATATCTGTACTAGAAAATTGATAGGTGTATTGCAGTGGAACAACAATACCAATTTATAATTTGTAATTGTTCTGTATGCTTCATATTTAGAAAATGTATGGTTAAATTATGGTGTATCGCAAGGAAAGTTTTTACGGAAAGCACTGATTCGTACTTTAATTTATTCATTTTAAAATAATAAATTCTAAAGCAAATTATAAAATACATTTGATTTTCAACTCTTATTTTCAACATCCGAATGATTTTATACCACAGCAGACAAACAACAAAGCACAAAGAGCACTAAGGAATACACACTTCAACCCTGCTCAAGATGTATTCTCTTTTATTTACCCATTTTGCACATGCCCTTCAAATGATCCAAAAGTTATAAAATATTGACTGGGTTTATACATTGTGCTTGTTGTTGTTCAGTCACACAGTCGTGTCAGACTCTTCATGAACCCATGGACGGCAGCACACCAGGCCTCCCTGCCTTGCACTGATCAAACCATCTTCTCCTCTGCCATCCCCTTCTTCTTTTGCCTTCCATCTTTTTTTATTGAATAGAATACAAATGTGTTCACCCAGCAGAGTCTTGGCATGTTGTGTGAAGCAGACAACATTGTGACCACTAGAACCATGAGTCACAAATGCAAGTCAGCCCCTCTTACCCTCATATGATTTGAGCATGAGCAGGACTTTCTCACTGGCTCCTCTCTAGTGGTTTTTTTTTTTTACAGATTCCGTTCTCTTCCATGCACTAGAAGGGAAGATCTAAGCAGGGAGCTTACTGGGATCCTGCAGGAAGCAGATGTGAGGCTATTAGAATCCCTGCTTTGCCTCCAGCACTTTGAGAATGGCAGATCCAAGTAAGAGGGGGAGTGTTAATTAGCTGATCTCCCCCATCACACAAGTATAATCATTGGAATACCAGTCTAAACCTAAAGCCTACAGACTGAAAGAGAGACAACGTCTCCCTTGCCTTCAGGGATAAGGAGGCTTACCCAGTTAATTATCTTTCAAAATTCTACATTGATTTATTTATTATTATTTTTTTGCCACTGAAGTAGTTGTTTCAGTCTTCAGCAAAACTGGCATTTGATTGCAAATGTGCACTGCCCATCCTTAGGACAGCTTGGCACAGGGCTATAAAAATTACTGGTATGCATCAGATTGATTTATATGAGCAATTATTAATTACATAAAGCAAAAGGTATGCAATTATTTTTGGTCCAAAGAATGCACTTGGTTTTTGAGTGACATACCAGGAATTGTTGTCAAATACGTGGACATGTCCAGGACAAAGAAATAGGTAGGTATGGGATGTGTTTTAATTTAGTATTAATTTAAGATTCATTGGAATTCAATTCAGTTCATTAAATGCAATTAATATGATTACATCCCACATTATTATTTTGCCCTTCAGTCACATTCAATGTTGTAAGCCTTCAGGAGGAGACAGAGACTTGTGCATTTCAAATAATAACTTCCATGATATTTACCTTCCATTGAGTCTTTGCTAATACATTCATCTGGTTCATATGTATTTCTGTGTCATTATTTGTCTAAGCATGGTTTGCAGTATAAGCCACAATTAACAGGGCTTAATATGCTATGCCATTAACCACAAAAGTAATCAGATCCCATTGTAGCTTAGCATTGTATGCAAACTCAGATGATGTTTCTCTGTAGGATACACATCAGTTTTGTGTAAACCCTTCTCCCCCCGAAAAACAAATTTCCAAGATTAGATAAAATCTTGGGGATATTTTCCCTCTCTTCCCTCCTTTAATACAATTTCTTTGATAAGAATATTTTATAACTCTCAAGCTTTTTCACTTTTCACTCTTGATACATGAACTGATCTGTTTGCTTTAAGTCATGTCTACCGAATTACCTGCTTTACTGAAAAACTTTTTCCAGTCTTTAGCGTCATTCTTCAAAAGGTACTGAATGTGAGCAAATAATTCATAAGATTTATGAAAAGCAGGGTACTAGTCACAGAACAGAAACAGCTGAAGACAAATCAGATGTATATTTATGTAAAAGTGTAGAATTTGCATGCTTGCACCATGCACATAGTATGATTCAACTAACATAAAATACTTTTAACAGTATTTGAGTGCATTTTATGTATCCCACATGATTGTCCCTCAAAGCATGGTAGTAGTTCAGGGTATTGGAAAGAGTTTATCAAATAGTATTTCCAACATTTTTGTTCAATGTGGAGGACAGGAGTGGATGTGGAGAATGGAGCTCCTGCTAGCTTCTCCTGAATAGGAGTATGATAGGGGTTCCCCTCCTCCCTTCCCCTCATCTCCACCTCCTCCTTCCACTGCCTGAATCCCTAGACTCCTTCCTGATCCTTTGCACTCCTTTTTAACATCTACATGAAGCTGCTGGGTGAGATCATCTGTCACCATAGGATGAGGCATCCACTCAAATATACATCTCCATCCCTGATGATCCAAGTGATGTTGCCACTGCCCTCTCTCAGGATGGGGGACAACAGGCTTTGGTTGAACCCTGGCAAGACCGAGTGGCTTAGGGTGCCTGGGGTTTCAACATACAAGACTTTAACTTCTTTAACTCCAGATGAGGAAGCACTGCCCCAGTCACACCCGGTGCACAACTTGGAAGTTTTCCTGGACTCACAATTCTAAGAGAATTTCTAAGAGAGACTTCATGCAACTTTGCATTGTGCACCAATTGTGCCCTTTCCTGGACCAGAAGTCCCTGCACACAGTCACTCATGCCCTAGTCATCTCACCTCTGGTCTACTGCAATGTGCTCTACATGGAGCTACCCTTGAAGAACATTTGGAAACTACAACTGATTAGCCCATGTGACACCACTGTTCCATGAGCTGCACTGACTGCCAGTTTGCTTCTGCTGCAATTCAAGGTGTTGGTTCTTACCTTTAAAGCCCTTCATGGCATGGGTCCAGGTTACCTGAGGAACCATCTCACTCCAATGGGGACAGCCTAGTCCACCAGGGCTGGCAGAGAAGGCATGCTACAGAACCTATAAGTCAAGGAATTCCAATTGGTGGGGTCCATGAGTAGAGGCTTTTCTTCCATGGCTCCTGTCCTATGGAACTCATGCCCCAAGGTGAGGTCTGCAATCCCCTTTTAGCCTTTCAAAAGGGCCTAAAGATCTGGCTCTGCCAGCTGTCTTGGACCCCAGTGAGGGCATCTCATCATGGAGGTGGCTAGGAGATTTTTTCGCATCTTCCCCCACATATACCTTGCTTCCCTCTTTTCCATCTAGTTATTTTTAGTGACTTTTTAATTTAATTTTAAATTAATTTTTAATTTTATTGTTTTAACATGCTTTTGCATTATAAGCTGCTGAGAGTTTTTTTTTAAGTTTGGCAACATATAAATTTGATAAATAAATAACCATATTGTATAAAGGAATCTGTTGTGGCTTCAGTATTTGCCTTTTGAGGTCTCTCTTTCATTTACCAACCTTTTAATGCCCTATCTTTTAAACTGTCTGCTATTTTTACACATTCTTTTTGAGCAATTATTGCAGTTTTCATTTTATTGCAATAAAATTCCTCCCTTCCCATACTTGAACCTCTGTATTTGCTTAACACCTTGAACATGTGGATGTGGATGAGCATTTATGTACAAAAAAGGACAAGCTAAAAATCCTTTAGATAAATTGAGTATCACTATCAGATTTTTTCCATTTCTCATTTACAGCAAACTATCCAAGTTTTTCTAGTTCAGTCCATCATTTGGTGGCCAAGTATGATGAATGATATGATTAAAAGGTTAATAAGCAGTAGTATTCATGTCTGAAGGTCAACGACACAGGTTTGGTTGCTTTATCACCAGGAGGTAACCTTGGCAACCACTTGTCCTATTCCTATGGATTCTTTTCAGTTTGTAGATCTTGAGGATGCCGACAACGTATGTGGCCATCACCTGTTTGTTCAGTCCTTTTCTCTCTCGGATGATTACTTATGGCAAGACAGGATTGGTGATTCCTTGGTTAGGAGATGGTTACTGAAATGCCTCCTTAAGGTTAAAGATTAGTCCTTAAGACTAATTAATAGTCTAGTCAGATAATCCTGCATGCTAAGGCAGTTATACAGTTATTTTTAAAGTCTTTTCTTGATTTCCTAATTCCTTGCAACTATAGGCAAATTCTTAAGTATTCCGTTTTGGGGCAAGGTGATTGAGAACTTGGTGACTTCACAGCTCTAAATATATTTGGTGACACTGATTATTTGAATTATGTCCAAGTTGGGGTTTAGCTGGCTATGATGATGAAATTTTGGCCACCTTGGTGGATAATTCATACCAAATATTAGATGGGAGCTATACAGCCATGGGAGTCTCCTGCACTTCTTGAAAATTTTTGATACAATTAGCTATGTG
>JANHZU010002623.1:126889-143633 GCA_032468055.1 Acrochordus granulatus | reverse complement strand
CTTCGGCTTGGAAATGGGGATGAGCACCGCACCCTAGAGTCGGTCACGACTGGCAGGGTCTCCTTTACCTTTTTACCCCATATATAATCAGCCTCCTTGCATTCTAACTCTTACTATTTGTCTGAACCCTTGCATTTTATCTTCTTGATCCAAATTTTCATCTTTTTAAATGTGCAAGAAATTAAACTGTGTGTGCGCGCATGCATGAATGCACATGCTTTTCCTAATACTCCTTTGATGAAAAAACCCTATCATTACTCCCATTGGTTAAAATTTGTGAGACTTGTAGAATTAATAAAACCAGAGATATCATCTCTGAACAAGGCAAGCCAGAAGTTCATTGTTGTTCTTGTGTCCTAAAGCTTTGCTGTTTTTGGAATCAAGCAGACAATCAAGTTCTTTAACCATGATATCCACAACATATCCTGCATCAAGGTAGATTAAGTAACCTACCTACCCTTTGCTTAATATCTGGGACAAACCCCAAGTGTCTGTAGAGCTTCCCACATCCTTTTAGAAGTACCTAAAGATTGTTTTAATTGAATGTTCCCTACAAAAGAGAGATTTTGCAACCAGTATAAACCTTCAATTTACTGAAAATATAGGAGCCAAAATATATTAAAAAGGGGAGAAATCAAGCAATAACTAAACAAGATGTCAGCTTATGCTTATGATGGTACAAAGGTGCTGCAAATGCATTTTAAAGCTATATTTTGGTTGTTTGGAAAATGGCTTTTATAATGCATCCCATTATAAGGAAATTGCATGTGTTGAGTGATGGATCAGATCCTATGAATCATTTTATTTTTCTGTTGATCAACAAGACAAAGCAGAGTCCTGGCTTGTGATGCATCCTTGCAAGATGCTGAGTACTCTTGTGTCTCTCAAGTGACATTGGTGGAAATGGAAGATGTTATCTTCCAATGCTACATATTGTCACCTTTTTCACATACTGATTGAAGAGGCAGCCCATCTTATTCACAGAATTGTTAGTGAAGATAACATGGGCACCAATTATTTAATTCTCCTTCAGGACGGATACGATACCAAAAACTATTCTGTATATGAATGGAAATAAACCTAATTTCCAGCTAAAGTTTTTTTGCAATTCAATGCACAGGAAGGAACTATCAAAGACTGAACCAAACACATAAAACTGGGTTTTAGAAAGCTATTTTCCTCTCAGATACAAAGGGAACAAAACACTATCATTTTTATGGCTTACCTTGCATCTCAAAGTTCTCAGATGAGTCACCGCTAGTGCCTTTCTATGTCCAACATTCAAAATTAGTGAGAATAAATCGGGGGAAAAGATTAGTATTAGCATATTATAATGCATTACATTCCTACTGTCCTTCCTTTTAACCATTAGTGTATGCAAATACCATGTTAACAAGTCATCACGTTTTCTCTTCAATGAATTGCTTTCATTTGGTAAATAAATATTCATAAAGAAATGTGAACAATAAATCACTGCAAAGAGTTCAAAGCCATTTCCTTTGTCGCCTGTGCATATTTTCAGCTGTGACTCGTCTTTAATATTTCCTTCAAAAGAGTCTCAAAGAAGGACAATGGAGGCCATGTGTCAAGGAGTAATTAAAATAGGCCATTATGATTAAAACTCTTCCTTGATCTACATTGTGCTCAGACAATCCATGATTTACTGTGCTTATTAGAATAAGTTTTCACTCCATCCCAAACTAGTATTGGCTTTAAATTACCATTCGGAAATAATATTACCCTTTTTACATAGAAAGCAACTGTCTATTCTGTCTACCATAAAGGTTAGGAACTTGTGGCCCTATGGATCTGCCAGAACTGTAACTCATATAATATGACTAATGGTGAAGAATACTGAGAGCTCAAATATTGTAATATCTGGAGATCCACTAGAGATAGACAAAGGCTGGAAGAAGTAGAGGACCAGTTTTAAGTTTGCATATGCATGCTCCCTGCCATCTTGTCGGCCCACCTGCAATATTCATGAGCACAATAATTGCCTCACTGTTCTTTGAAAATCCATTGCAAAAGATTTCCTCCCATCCAGTTTGAAAGGACAACGAAATGGTTTGGTCATAGGAAGTAGCCTAAATAGAAAGGATAAGGGAGTATTGCAAAGCTGCTCATTTACTCTACTGTTTTACTCTCCTCAGAAAAGGAGTTTCAAAAGAAGGATGGGAAGAGGATAAGGGGAGAAAATTCTGCTTGTAACAATTTCTGGTAGTAATTTCCTCACCATTGAGAGTGATAGGTCAGGAAACATGATTGATTTTTGGTGTTTATATCCTATATTTTTTCCTGGTATTTAGGGCATTATATATCAGGGTTTGCAAATGAGGTCTTCCGTCTGAGCCTCATTTGAGAGGATGGGGTTGGATTGGGGCCATTTCATCTGCAAAATCGATTAAGAAACCCCTGATATCATATTTTATGTCTCATGAGTAGGAGCAGCATCTTTGTTTTACCTTTTTTAAACTGGGAGAAATGTGTAATTGAGAGAGACTTAAAAATCAATACTTTGTCATTCAAACCTCATACAACTGAGTTGTCTGTGTTTGCAAACACTCCTCTGAAGAGTTTCTCAGTCTTTCCAGGACTCAGTGGTGTTTTGATAAATAACATTTCTAGCTGGCTAATTTTGTAGCTAATTATCATCAAACACAGATCTTCTACAGTATCAGACATGCTTTGAAAAAAAATCCTTTCAACCATATGCATGAGAGAATTACAAATTCATCAGAATATAGGTTTTTCAAATCTGAAATTAATGGTTCATTATGTTACTCTAGTAGTAAAATATAAAATGTTACAGTTGAATGATAGTGAAAAATAATTGCTAAATTAATATATGATTGATCCCAAAATTAAAAATCATAATCCATAGGCACATTTTTAATTATAAAAAATTAAATTAAAGTTATGAAATATTTTTCTGTATATCAGCATTTATTCTAAGTAATGTAGGCAAGGCATTCAAGCTGATAAGCTGGTTTGGGATAACAAATCATTGTTTCCTTTCACAATTGCCATTTACTTGCTATGAAGTCCTTAGTGAATAGGTTCTATTGAGCCCAGATTAACTCCAGAAGATGCCCCACATCATATTTTAAAGAAGCATCTACTTATGAAGTGCTGTTAGCAGATTAGGAATGATACAAAGGAAGCATTGGTAACAACCATGGAACAGAGGACATATTTGCAATGGATTTAAGATGAATGAGCATACCAAAATAACAATTCATATAAATAAGGAGAGACATGTTAATTTATGGAAGCACCTTTTCCAATGAGGACATTTTTATTAAAGGACATAAATGTTTATTAGGAACTAGACCCTGCAACCAACTCAGATATCTACTCTATCCACCAACAGCATCATCCCAGGCTTCAATTACTACACACATTACTAACCTCTAAAGTTACCTACTGTATGTCATCATCTGCCAGCAATGCCTCTCTGGATTATATGAAGGTTAAACAGGACAAACTTTGTGTAAAAGAATTAAAGGACACAAATTCAACATCAGGACTAAAAAGAAGGACAAAGTAATATTAGAGCATTTCAACTTCCTACAATATTCTCTATGGCCAACCTCCAAGTCTCTTTTTGGGAAAATGGCACCATTTTGAGTGGCATATTTTTGAACGTGTATTCATTAAAAGTCTAACTCAAAAGATCTCAAAAAACACATTTTTTTAACATATTACAGTTTTAATAAACTACTGGTAATCTGCCTCACACCTGCATAACCAACCTATTTTTTCTTACGTCCTCCCACACCTCACCTCAGTTTGAATCCCACATTAGTCTGTCAGTCTAGCCATTCTACATATCTGATAAAGCGATCTGCAACTCATGAAAGCTATGCCTTTTAATAAAATTTGTTTGTTAGAAAAGGTACTTCAAGTCTCTGAACAAAAATGGGAATCAGAGCACATCAAAAAGTGCAGCAATGTTTCTGCTTACAAGAATAACAACGTTAGCTGCCTTATATAAATAAAGTAAAGGAGGCAATGGCAAACCACTTCCAAAATAGAACCTCCCATGAAAATACAGGGACCTAATTCAGCCAGTCACCAGAGTCAAAAATTGATTAGCAGGCACATGCACAGTGGAGAGAAATCCCATCCCTGGAAGTCCAAATACAAAAGGGTTAAAAGAAAAACATGAACTATCAATCAAATCTAACCAGTTAATAAATAGTGTTCAGAAACCCCCAAAATGAAGAAAAATAAAATGGTGCAAGTCAAGACTGGAAAAACTTCCCTCTCTTGGGTGAGATGTTTTTTAAAAAAACGAAGGGGCAGTTTGGTGTTTTTCTTTTGCGGGGTAAGGAAAAGCTCATCCCAGCTGACTGCAAGCCATGTGCTCTAATGCTCCAGGAGTATGGAATTATAGATGCAGAAAATATAGAGCAATCTAGGAGCTCTGGAAGAACGATGCAAATTAGAGCCAAAGTTTTATTTTGCAGTAACTTTGCTTTAGTATGTTCTGGTTTGACTTTATTTTGTTCTTTCTGAGTTTGTGTTTGTATTGCTGCCTGGAGGGCATCCTCTGAGATAAACTCTGAAATTTCTCTTTTGGCTTTCAGCAACTGGTTAGTCTTTTAAACTTGATGTATATGTCTGTCTCTGTATGTTTGTCTCTCTGTGTGTTCTTCTGAGCAAACAAACACAAAGAAAAACTTCTTCTGGAATAAAGTGTTTGGTGGCAGCATTTCTCAGAGAGCCTCCCTCTCAGGAGTACTAGGTGGATACAGGAGGCCTATAGGGGAAAGAGCTAGAGATCCTCTTATTTTTTTAGATTTTTTTATTTCTTCTTTATTAATTATATAAATAGTTCATGGAGACCAAGGCACCTTATGTCCCATATCCTGGTACATGTGCAGGTGCACTCCACTGTGCCCAGTCATTCTCCTTTTTCAAAGCTTCACTGAGAAGATAACAGAAGTTTTCCTTCATTCATGAGTTTCATTTTTCAGAATATTTCTATAAAGATAGGGAAGTGTTTATGTGGCAAGTGTTACAAAAAATTTATATATCTTTTCTCTGTTGTGTTACAGTTTATGCTATGATAGTTTTAAAAAGAAAACATTTGTCTCGTTTCCCTTATTTTACTCACAGACGTCTTGGGTTTTACAAAATCTGTCTCTTTAATTTTTTCCTTCCTCATGCTCTATCCGTGATCCATGCTTTCCATCCCTGCTTTTCCAATGCCTCCTGAGCATTAAATGGATCTTTACATTAGAAAATTTCTCAGATGAAGCTGAACAAAGAATAACCTTGATTGGAGCACAAACATATTGTTTAAAATTCTTCCTGTTTATACTTCTTAAGATTTTTGTTAATATCTAGAACATAATATATATTGTAAATACAGCAACTGGATCTAGCACAGTTCAGTCATTTGCCACTAAAGCTCATCAGAAAGTTTCCTTTGCCATTGTTGCTATAATGTTCTTTGTTTGTATTGTCTTACTGCCATGAGGTAGGCCTTAATCGCAGCTCTAACCTGTGTTTGGTTAGATTTGCTTCTTATCTTC
The DNA here is from genome assembly GCA_032468055.1 of Acrochordus granulatus. Taxonomy (NCBI): domain Eukaryota; kingdom Metazoa; phylum Chordata; class Lepidosauria; order Squamata; family Acrochordidae; genus Acrochordus; species Acrochordus granulatus. Next base: position 138,090 of record JANHZU010002623.1, on the reverse strand, counting down.
CTCCAGTGGCACTCCAGGCATCTCTTGGTCCTTTTCAGAACCTACAGTTCCTTGGTAAACCAAGGAGAACGGTGGGCATGAGGGGCCAGGAGAGGCCACATGGGCCCTACCCTATCCAAAGCCATGTCCACAGACCATGCAGCAAAGCTTCTAGGATAACTCCTTTGGAACCCATTTGGGTCCATCAGTTGTTGGGGGCAGGTATTTGCATCAACCCAACCTCCCTGCAGAGGGGGGCAGCATAGGAGAATCTCATAGCTACCAGGGCCTGGTCTGACCATGACAGAGGGAAAGTTGTCACATCCCCACCAGATCACGTTGCTATTGTTCTGAGAGAAAGATCATATCAGGAGTGTGTCCATTGTTTTGAGTCAGGACTTGGTTGATCTGGGATAGGCCCATGGCTGCCCTGGAAGCCATGTACTCCTGAGCTGCCTCTGAGGCCAAACCCAGAGATGGCAGGTTGAAGTCCCCCAGCACCATCCATGTGGGGAACTCCACCACCATCTACAAGATAGCATCCAGCAACCCAGGCAGGGATGATGTTATGCAAGAGGGAGGCTGTTACATCAGCAACAATCCCAACTTATCTCACAAGCCCAATCTTAAGAACAGGGCCTCACAACCAGGAATGTCTGGAACATGGCCCCTGGTGCCAAACCCTAAACCTGGTTGGACATATCTCCAAGAGGGGCACTCCCACTTCTAGTGTCAACCAGGTATTAATAATACATGGCAGGTCAGCTGGCTCATCCTAAATCAGGTCACAAATGAGAGGACCCTTATTATTTACTGACCTGGCATTCACCAGCAGCAGCTGGACCTCACAGTCTCTGAACATGTGCTGTCCAGGCACTGGGCATGAGCTGAGAAGGCCAGAACACGCTACCGATAAAAACATTGGGGGTACCTTGCCCTGGAATGACCTGCCTACTCAATCTTGTAATGACCCAGGCCCATAACCACCAAGATAGTCTGTCCTATCCCAAATCCCCTGTGGTGATCCTCCCCCTATCCCTCTGGTCTCCTGATTCAGAAGTGGAGAGCCTCACCATCCCCTCCAATCTTCTAGCATAAGTACATAAGTACCAAGCATTCAAGAGGCAGGGCTGGAGGGAAAAAGGAGGCAACCCTAGTGCCTCAGCCACTGTTCTCAGTACCAGTGGGCTCCTCCCCACCCACAATCCTCTCCCACACAGCCAAAATCTCCAAAGTAGCCCCTCTCAGGGATAGGTAACTATAGGTACATTCATACCTCCTGATCCCTAACTTTCATTCAGGGCAGGTTCCAACCATCATCAGTCATAGCAACCTGATTATTCCATACTCCCCCCACCTACCCCTGCAATGTCCTAACATGGCCCTCAAACTGCCATTAAAATATATCCATTGAGAGAATGTCCTCACCAACGTCACCACACCACCAAACTGGTCATAAAGTTTGGATCTCCTCCTAAGATAGAATTCCATGTGAGGGGAATAGGGACAAAAAATCTCAACTGCCCACAGTCTTTTACTACTGACCACCAAGAAGCCCATCTCCAAATGACCGCTCCCGCTGCTGGTCGCCAACTCTCTAGTTCCTCTACCACTAAACACTGACTCCAGACGTGAAGAGTTCTGTCAGGGACTCCTCTAGGGATGGAACCACCAAATAGCTGACTCCAACTGACTCCAGATATGGAGAGTTCCTGTGCTATTCATCTCCTAACTCTGGAATGTAAAATAAACTATGAATTGCCTTTTGTCTGCCTGTATGTGCTGCACATTTTCTTAATGCAGAACCCCACGTCATTGGGAATATGGTAGGAGAAAATAAATGAGACTGCCTTACTCCCCAATGTTCCTGGACTCCTTCATAAATTATTTCTCAATAACACAAAGACCTATCTGGTATTTATTTTGGAGGATCAAAGTGAATAGAAATGGATCATATTGAGAAAGCCTTTTGGATAAAAGGTGAAACGTCTTCTACTTGAAAAATCCAATCCAGATGCTTGCTTTTTAAACTTTTGTTGCGATAGGGAATAAATAGCAAATCTATGATTTGGTGCAATTCATAATTGGTTTTACAGGCTTTGCAACTTTGACTGGTAGGAAAACAAAATCCTCCAGCTCTGCTCGTTTAGAAGAGCAATTGATAATTACAGAGCAAAATTGTGTTAGAATGGGAAATTTAAAATTAAGCACAGTTTGACTAAACATAATATGTACTATGCATCTGGGGTAACTCCTAATGATTCTTTAAATGAGCTTCTCTCTGTTGGATTGAGCTATTTTATTATGCTTATTGTTTCTTCGTACTCAGTATGCACAATATTTTAAATTCTAGATTTTCCATTTTAGATGGACTGCTTTGTGATCCTGCAATTTTGGGTCGAAAACAGAACTTGGTAGCACAACCCAGCTAAACTTACAGTATATTGGTATAAAATCAAAATCTTAATGCTCATTTCCAGCTGGTTTTGTACCCCACTATAGCTGGTAAGATATATAACTGATTTATATTTAATTTGTTTTTAAAAATTAGCTTCCCAGTTTATTAGAGGAAATGTACTTATAGATCTTGCATGTCTTCACATGAATTATTGCTTGCTATTTGGATTATTTGTCCTTTGAAATCCATTAAGACAGCATTAGCTTTTAGTTCTATCTGTCATTAAGCTCAATTTCCATAGAATCTGATGATTCAAGGAGAAAACTTGACTCTTCCCTGCCCCACAAAAGACTTTTTCATTTTGCAATCTGTAAATATAAAAACTCAACATTAAAAGATCATGGCATCCAGTCCCATCACTTCCTGGCAAATAGAAGGGGAAGAAATGGAAGCAGAGACAGATTTTATTTTCTCAGGCTCCAAGATTACTGCAGATGGTGACTGCAGCCATGAAATTAAAAGACGTTTGCTCCTTGGGAGGAAAGCTATGGCAAACCTAGACAACATATTAAAAAGCAGAGACATCACATTGCTGACAAAGGTCTGTATAGCCAAGGCTATGGTTTTCCCAGTAGTAATGTATGGCTGTGAAAATTGGACCATAAGGAAGGCAAAGTGCCGAAGAACTGATGCCTTCTAATTATGATGCTGGAGAAGACTCTTGAGAGTCCCTTGGACTGCAAGGAGATCAAACCAGTCAATCCTAAAGGAAATCGACCCTGACTGTTCATTGGAAGGAGAGATACTGAAGATGAAGCTCAAATACTTTGGCACCTAATGGGAAAAGAGGACTTATTGGAGAAGACCATGATGCTGGGAAAGATTGAAGACAAAAGAAGAAGGGGATGGCAGAAGATAAGATGGTTAGATTGTTGATGCAATGGCATGGGTAAGCAAATTCTGAGAGACAGTAGAGGATAAGGAGGCCTGGCATGCTTTGGTCCATGGGGTCACGAAGAGTTGGACACAATTTAGCAACTTAACAACAATACATATAAAAATAAATACCACTCAAAATATCTTCTGAGTTGGTTGTCTCTCTGTTATAAATAACACTGGGCAGTAGTGTTATTTGGTCATAAGGCAAAATGAAGGCAATGTCTAGAATTTTCAATTCAATGTCTACAATTTCAAGAATCCTTGAAAGTTCACAATAAAACATTATTATTATTCTTCAATATTATTTTTCCATACTGCAAATCAAAGATGAATGAGAGTTTACTTTCAACCAGTTAATATATGCCAAAGACAAAACTTGAACCGAGAAGTTTCATCTCCTAATTTACACTCTTCAATCATTGTTTCATTGCTCTGTCAGGAGATGTTCTATTTCTATTTGCAGATCTTTGTATTTTGTAATTTACTCCAGTTGTTACTCTTCTATTCTGCTGTCTCCAGGTACTGTCATGTCCACTATCCAGACTTTTTTGTCTTTCTATCCACAATTATTAAGTCTGGAGTGTTATGTGGCAGATATCTGTCAATTCTGAATTCAGAATTTCTGAATTCTGAAGTCCCAGATGAATTTAGCTTCTTCATTTTCTATTAGTACTTTATCTAATTTATAATCCCACCAGTTCTTGCTTGCAGGCAAATGGTATTTATTACATATTTTGGTGCACCATTGTTGCCACTTTGTCATGCTGTAGTCAGTAGTCAGTCTGTTCAATCTTCTTGCAGCAACTAAATAAGTGGTCCACTGTTTCTTCAGCTTCTTTGCAGAGGTGGCATTTGCTGTCTATTGTCTTCTTAATTCCAGCCTTGTATGCATTTGGTCTAAACACTTGTTCTTGTTCATTCAGAATTAGCCTTCTTTCTTAATTATTATACTATTTATTATTCAGTTTATGAGTAGTGAAATTAGGACTTATTCAAACAAAGCAAGGTCTATTTGAATGACCAAGAGTATTTTCTATTTTATGAAAAATAGAAAAAGCTTATGTGGGGAGTCTTGGGGGGAAGTTTATGTTATACATTAAGCAGTTACGGCAGAGTTAGAATAATAAAGTTGGAAAGAGCCACTTAGATCAGGTCCACCACCTTATTCATTGTAGGTATTTATGTTAAAGCATTCCTAATAGCAGTTAATTTGCTTTGAATATATCCAATGAAAGAAGAGTCCACAACCTCCTTCCATTCCGCTGATGAGTTGCTCTTACTGGGTGGAGATTTTTGTCCTAATACTTAATTGAAATCTGCTCTTGAAACTTAACCTTATTATTCTGTGTTCTCCATTCTAAAATAATAAATAGGTCTTACTTCTTAGTATCTGATATCCATTCTAGATCTTTGAAGATTGCCATCATATTTCCTCATCTTCTTTTCCCAAGTTTTAAAATATTCAGTTTCTTATTCCTGTCACTGTTCTTTCAACCTGTTTCAATTACTCTGAATCTTCTCTGAATCAATACTGAAGAGTCCAACCATAGCAGGTAAGTAATTTCTATTGTTTGGAAACTCTACTTCTGCTGATCAAGATTAAAATCATATTTGCCTTTTTTGCATCCTCATCACTCTGATGACACACAATCAGTTTGCAATCAATTGCAATTCACCTTTTCACAAGTACCAGTACCATGCTAGTTATATCCATCCAATCCCTATGGTTTTGATTTTTATATCCTGAGTAGGCATATATAGCTTTATAATAAACTTTTCCTTTCAATGCAATATTCATTTATTCATTGGGTAATGGATGGAGAAAGAGAGAAAGAGGATACATGTTTGTCTAGAGCTATAATTTCTAGCTGAAAAGAATAACTCAGTTGTTCTATGCCTGGCACTACAATTCTGTAGAGTAGAATAACTGCAAGCCTATGCATGGTTTAACGTTATCACATTAAGCTTTTAGGTGGCATGCCTGATTTTGGCTTAGCATGCTCATGAAGCCACTGTGATTTGTAATTCATAGTTTTAGGTGCAGACCAAACCAAAGATCAGCTGGGTTCACAAAAAATCCAGATGCAAAACACATAACACACTATCTAAACTAACCTCATATTCAATTTGTAGCAAGGAAAGAGCACTTGCAGTATTCGAATCAATGTTATTTACAGATGTTTGATATTGATTGGATTACACTCTTCCCAGTTTTGCAATGTCTGCACATTATAGATTTTAACCAACTAAGATTTGAACATCATTCTGTATCAAAATTTTAACATGTAATCCAAAAAACAAACTCAGGGCCATCAACTCAGGGCCTCCGACACCTGTATGGATAAATGCCAACCATGTTCACTTGTCCCTGGTGATAATACATAGCTTTTCCAAGAGCATTCCAGTTGATGTATGGATTCTACTATTCATCCACTGCATACATTCTGCATTTCTTAATCTTGCCAATCATTGCTGTTTTTTCTAGTCTATGATATGTTATATTTTTGCTTGCTGTTCATCACTTCAGGGAAGCAATCATCTTTCTTTCATCCAGGCGTATTGATTGTTTCTTCTTGCAATCTATTGGTACACTTAGGCCTTTATCTTTGCTCTCACTCTTTTTCACTCTATCCAGCTTTCACAGCAGCAGCAGAGGATGCCACTTAACTAGAAACAGTTATTGGGCAGGGATTGTTTTTACAGTAGTTGATATGATGTATGGATTGTAATAGCTTTACTGAAAGCTTTTTAATTTTTATGAAATGTAAGCTGCCAAAAATCTTTCAATAAGGCAATATACAATTAGATGTATAAATGAATAATTTTCCTCTATTAGATCTCTTCCTTGATTATTTTTGTCCGAGCTGTGATTTTACTTCTTAAAAATATTTCTTCTTTTCCTTTTCCTGTTACCTTGCTCTACTTTTTGACATTCTTGCTGATTCTTGCCTTGTCTTTTCTTGCCTGGTGTTGAACTTCCCTTCTCATTGCTCAAGGTTTTCACTTTTATTTCTGCCTTTATTATTTTTTAAATAATTCAAGGCATCAAACAGACCTAATACTCCTCCTTCCTCCTATTTTCCCTACAACAGCTACCCTGTGAGGTGAATTGGGCTGAGATAGAGTGACTGGTCCGAAGTTACCCAGCTGGCTTTCATTCCTAAAGTGGGACTAAAACTCATAGTCTCCTGATCTGTAGCCCAGCATTGTAACCACTACACTAAACTGACTCTTTATTCTCCATCCTTCACTGGTTGTGACATCTTGTTCTGAAAGCCACTTGAATTTTTCCTTTCAAATGTTTGTGATTTTTTTTTGCTTCAGTTTTTCTGCTTTAATAAATGACTGTGTCATTTATTTCTTCTTTTAAGATTTTCTTTTGAGTAAGTTAAATATACTGAATTGTTCCTTACATTGATTTTATATTGTGAATCTATATCCTTTCAGATAAGGAAAGATAAACAAGAAAGTCCAACTTTCTTGGCACTCCTAATCTCCTTAATATTTACGTTATATAACTGACACCAGTAGTTCATAGTCTATTCCACAATTTGCATCTGGAGATATTCAGGTTGATTGGATTACATTTCTCCATCTTCTGTTTTAAATTGTTTAGAATAATTGAATTTAATGTCCATTCAGTAATGTACAGGTGTAGAATTATATGTATGGTGCTTGAAGCAGATATTTAAAAATTAACAAAGTAATTTTCTTCACAAGTTCTATCAAATTATTTGTTGCCCTATTGAACTTAGTCAATCCAAATCTTCCTATAATTCCAGGATTCTCAATTTTTCTAACTTTTGCAATCCAATCCTCCATTAGTATTACTATGTTCTTCTCTGACATGGCATTTAATATTTCTTGCAATTTGCCAAAAATCTTGCAGTGTCTTCCATCACTGAATCCATACTAAGGGTATTTATAAACCTAGTTTTCATTGGATACTCATTGATATGAATAGACATGACCTTTTAATTAAGCCAAGCACTAACCTGCTTGAGTATCACTGCCAGCCTATTCCCTCGTATGATCTCAAGCCTTGAATTGTAACTCTTGTAATCATATGATTTAAATGAACCCATTCTTGTCCACTAATGTTATTCACATTCTAAACACTCTAAATTCTGCTATGATAATTTCAAATTTTGTTTATTCTATGCATCTCATATTCTTGACCCCAATTTTATGTATCCATATAAGTGTGAAATAACCTTTTCAGTACTGTCATCATCATTGAGGGCTCTGAATACCTTGTAGTTTTGGTCTAAACATAGTATCACCTCTAGTTCTATTAATATTTTGACATTCTTCCTCAGTAACTAAAAAAGCACCTTCTAATCTCAGGACTTATCCTTTGGTGCCCATTTATTATTATCCTTTGGTGTTTCATTATTTGATTCATGCCCATAGAGTCTTTTTGATAAGAGTACAGAAATGATTTGCTAATGCTTTCTTCTAGGTTTGGTTATGGAGTTCTTTCTCTTTAGTAGGCCAGTCCACCATGCCTGCAGAACTCCACCTCTTTGCTTCATTCTTTTCTTTTGCCTTATCAAGATGACCCTACTAGGAGCACTCACTCCCACCAGCATTGCTCCCAGGATCAATAAAGCTCCTAAACCAGGGCTGTCCAACTTCAACAACTTTAAGATGTGTGGGTTTCAACTCCCAGAATTCCTCACCCTGCTATGCTATGCTATGCTATGCTATGCTATGCTATGCTATGCTGTGCTATGCTATGCTATGCTATGCTATGCTGGCTGAGAAATTCTGGGAGATGAAGTCCACACATCTGAAAGTTGCCAAGGTTGGACACGCCTGTCCTAAACCCTCCTACTATGTGAATGGCAATCCCCTGGGAAGCTACAGAACCCAGAATCTCCTTGCGATAAAGTTGAGTAACTGCCTTTTTAACTGTGATGATAAAAAGGCAGCATTATAGAGATGCCAAAGGACAACAGAAGGGAATATGAAATCACCTACTCGTTTTTTTGCCCTTTTGGATTTTCACTGGACCATGCAAATACCAAGAACAATTTGTGCTATGACAAAACCTAGTGGGAGAATGAGTGGATGGAAATCTTATATTAAAATAGGCAGTAATATGCTTAGAATCTGTATGTATATGCTAGGAGAACATAAAAAAAGGCAAAAGACAAGCAGACACTGAAATTTGCATAGCAGTTTCAAAAGAGATGGGCATTGTACGAACTAACTCTGTTTTGTCTCATCAACAGCAATCAGATTATTAAGTATGATAATTTAATATAGTTCAGAATGCTGTCAACCTCAGATAAGAGAACAAGGGAGGGTTTTTTTTCCCTTAACGCTGTATTACTGAACTTTCAAAACATATCTTTTGGTCACTGTCAGAAACAAAGCACTGAGGTTGATAAAACCTGTGATTGAGCTCACAATTTTTATTAAGCTATTGTTGATTCACCATTGTTTATAGAATGAAGCACAACTGGCTGAATTGACACATCATACTAAGACATAAACCATAATTTGTAAGACACAACAGCTATGTTTACCCAATACGTTACCCAACAGATTTTTTATGTCTTGGCATGTTCTGTAAAATAGACCACTGTGTGATAGCTAGAACTATAAGTCATAGATGCAACCCTCTTACCCTAAAACAATTAGAAAGTAAGCAGTCACCATTAACTGTGATATACTACTATGTCTTGTTCTGTTTTGTTTTAATTTTTAATTTGGTCTGTGACTGTAATAAAAGTTTGATTGAGCAGGGCTTTCTCATTGGCCCCTTTCTAGTGTATGTATTTCTTTTACCATATTCCATTCCCCTCCAATGCACTGGAAGGGAAGATCTAAGCAGGGAGCCTATTGGGATCCTGCAAGAAGTAAATGTGAGGCTATTAGAATCCCTGTTTTGCCTCCAACATGCTGAGAGTGGCAGATCCAGGTAAGAGGAGGAGTGTTAATTAGCTGATCTCCCTCCTTCATGCAAGTCTAATCATAGGGATGTCAGCTGAAGTCTAAAGCCTACTAACAGACTGAAAGAGAGAAATCTCCCTTGCCTTCAGGGATAAAAGAGACTTCTCCACCCAGTTAATTACAAAATTTCAATTGAATGAACTATAATTGGCTGCTTTACAAAAGGCACTCTATTGTAAACCACAATTTTCAGTTAGTAATACTGTAGTTGGGGTTACAAATCATACTAAGACAAATGCAGACAATGTTCCTTAGTGTATTATATGAAGCAGGTTTCAATTTGATTAAATATTTTAGATATTTTTGTTTTACAGCAAAAAAAATGACAATAACTTACTGCATCTGTTCAGCCTATTTATATGAGTTGAGATAAGTGCTGGAGGGGCACTTGTCATCAGAAGATCGGCAGCCTGAATTCAAGAGCCAGGTGTAAGTTCTCATTATTTGCCCAGCTCCTGCCAACCTAGCAGTCTGAAGCAGGCAAAATGAAATAGATAAACAGGTACTGCTTAAATTGGTGGGAAGGTAATAGTGTTCGGCAGGAAAGGTAACAGCATCCATGTGCTTTTGGCATCTAGTCATGCTGGTAACATGAACATGGAATCATCTTGGGACGAATGCTGGCTCTTTGGCTAAGAAACAGAGATAAGTACCATAACCTAGAGTCAGTCACAACTAGCAGGGAAACCTTTACCTTTTAACAGTGTTCCATGCAACTTGGCATGTAGTTGTGCTGGCCACATGACCATGGAAGCATCTTTGGACAACACTGGCTCTTTGGCTATGAAACAGAGATGACCACCACTCTCTAGAATCAAACACGACTGAAAGGGAAAACCTTTATTTTTTATTTTTTTTTGGAGATAAGGGTTCATATACAAGTTTGACTCCCAGTATCCCCATCCACTCAGTCCTTGATTTTCCTGGGTTCTGATCAAGATCATTGGAAGAGTAAGGGAAGTTCAGGTTTTCTGTTTATATCAAGGCTTTTCTTTAATTTAACACAAAATATGGGTTCTAAAAATGATCCCCATAATAATGGGGACTAATTATGTGCAATGGATGTGATATGCATGCATAAATTTATTACATTAAGATTTAGAGCAATTCAGTGAGGTCCCTGATTTTCCTCAAATCATTAAAGAAATCACCAATTGCTTCATTATAAAAATGTACAAAAGTGACTCATTAATCATGTGTCATTAATAGGGTGATTTCTATGACCTAAAAATTGTTGAAATATGCAAACATTTATAAGCTTAAAATCATTTAAATATGACCAATTAAACCAAAAATATGACTTTACAATTTTTCTGAAATTAGCACCCAGCATACACACACACGCACACACAGACACTCAAAAGGTTTATTTTTCTTCACTTTCAGTGCAGACGTGCTAGTACTGAATGAATCAAATTAACATTTTGGGAGTAAAATGGTCACGTCTGGATTTGCTTTCATTAACAGCATTGCATTGGATGTCCACCTGCATCTTGAGGTTATCAAACTCAGAACTCCTTCTGTTGTCCACTAGTATGTTCTTGTACCTGGAGAAACTCTTTTTGACATTAGAAAAGGTTATAAAAACAAATTTGAAAAAAGCAAACTCATCTGGAAAAAATTCTGGCCCAAAGTCTCAAGTTTTGCTTCAACTCCATTTAAAATGTTATATATTTTGCAAAATGCTGAATACCCCAGATTAGATTGCAATATTCTTTGAAATTCTTCAGCTACTTTCCCCTTTGCTTGCTTTAAATCACTCTCAGATTGTTTCACAATGTTCAGTGCATCACTAAGTTCCATTCCTACAGTTTCAAGGCAGGTGAATGCTCTTGGAGATAATCCATTGAAGTTAGATCCTACATATGCTAAGTTTCCAGCCAAGGTTTCAGAAAAGGAATCTTGCACAATCTTGATGGAGGAA
>JANHZU010002623.1:108715-123848 GCA_032468055.1 Acrochordus granulatus | reverse complement strand
CTTGGGAAGACTCTGGGAGGCAGTGCAAGACAGGGGGGCCTGGCATAATGCAGTCCATGGGGTCGCAAAGAGTTGGATACGACTGCGTGACTGAACAACAACATTAACCCTTGGACAGTGTCCAAGATGGTGATTACAGCCACACAACTGAAAACCTGTCTTTTGTACATTCTTGCAAGATTACAGATACCTTGTTGGCCAAGCATGATTAGACACACAAGGAGGTTGACTCCCATAAAGAAGCTCTCAATGTACTTGCAAGACAGAAGCTCTCAATGTACTTGTAAGACAACAGTAATAATCTGTAAATGTTAGGCATTGAGCCCACAGGTTCTTCTGGGCTTCTCCTTGCCTGTAAAGTACCATACTCTATGTTATTCCTTTAGCTTTCGCAGAGTGTAGGCACCAGAGATGTTCAAGTCATATGTATGCTGGAGAAAAAAGAATAACTTCTGATAAAACTAGATCCTCAAATATCCAGATCTAGTGAGGAAATGAACTCTAGATAAGTCAGGACTCTCACTTCAGGCAGTGTCATTTTTCATTTTAATCATATTAACATCTGAACTAATGCTGAGCATTTAGGAAATTCAGAGAATAGCAGAAACAGCATTAATGTGGTTTGTATTTCATAAAAAACTCAGATAATAAATCAGTTTTCTGGTTCATCCTTCATACTCTTTCAGGAACAACCTCTAGATATGCAAGAATTAACATGCATTAATTCCTGTGCTTTGTGATCAGATTATACTGCTGAAGCTTCTGGCAATTAGCATATCATTAAACAGTTTATAATTGTGTGAGTGATACACAGGACTAATACATGACTCAAGAATAATAATAGTCCTGTATAGTTAGAACCATCATCCAGGTATTCGGATTTTCAGTGTGAGTTCATGTGCATATCTTGTATGTGCATATCTTATAGGATTCACATATCATATAAAGATGCAGTTCCACCATGGTTTATTAAAGTTAATCTATTAATTGACTAAATGCATGTGATTCAAATGGCATAATACAGTAAACCTTCACGAAATGATCCCGTTTGAATCAGGTATCCAAGTAAGCACAATTTGGCTGCCGTAAAGTCAAAAAGCTATGTCGATATGAGGCACTTACTCAAATAGTATGCTTACACACATTGTTAATCTAGTTAGGACCAGTATATATTGGTGCTGTCTTATTAATTTTTTAGCAGGAAATAAGCTACACTAACATCATTACTCATTCTCTATCTCTCTGTTGAAAGATAAGGGAAAGGTGGTAGGCACAGTCTCCAACCTGCTGCAAACTACCAACCTGTAAATCTACAAAACCTTATATCCTATGTCAAGTGAATAGCCTGCTGACATGCTGATAGTTCTCCAGGTCCAGCTGTCAGTTATGTTTTAAGATACCCTGCAGAACTAAAACTTCATCCTGATTTCAGGATATAAATATAGCCAGCTTGTCTTGACAAAGTGGTTTTATTTGCTGTCCAGCAAAACAGAAACAGAGAAAATGAAATTTTATCACACAACTCTACTGTTTGTACTATGTAGGTCAGTGTGTGTTATGAGAAAAAGTATGATACTGATGCAGTTATGATTCTCAATTGCTTTTATCACTCTTTTTATATTAGCATTTTTTCCCTAACCTATGACCAGGCATTTAATTATCTAGTTTAAATGTTGGTTTATTGTGGATTTTTGCAGGAAATTATCTAGAGTTGATCACTGATTGCAGAAATCTTGTAATTCAGACAAAACAGTTGTTCTTAACAGATTGTTAGCCCATTAAGTCCAATTTTGGCAGTCTAGAGGACAATGTAAACACCAGATAATAAATGAGACAATAATAAATGTCCCAACTGATCAATTTATGTGCATGTTGGCAATTAAATTTCTTCTGTTGAATATTCATATAGGTTCCTTGGAGCAGAAACGGGTTTTTGCATTGTCTTAACAAGTGTTTCTCAACCTCAGCATCTTTAAAATATGTGGAAAGGATATGGCTAGGGAATTCTGGGAGTTGAAGTCCACACATCATAAAGTTGCTAAGGTTGAAAAATATTGGTATTTATCATGTCAGCAAGTAATGTTCCTGTTGAAATATGTATAGAAATGGACAGTTTGCATGTGTGTTTGATTCATTTTGCTGTATATAGTGCATTTTAAAGGGTATATTCAAGAAAACATGTACTCAGTATAATCATTCTTTCCAGTTTAATACACTAGTTTTCTCTTGACAAGTCTCTGGTAGATATCAGTTATAATGAGAATGAAGGGCAGTCTTTTCTTTGCTTCATCAATTTCCCAAGAGGAAAAATAGCAATATTTGTCATAATTTATTTTGTCAATTTCTTCCTTTTTCTGGTACTCTGGTAGGTGGATACCCAAGAGATATCGTGCTTCCATGATAGCTGTGTTAAGAACATAGCTGAGTTCTCAAAAATTTTTCTGGTATCTTGCTTTGATTCTATTTCTCCAATGGTTGAGGACTTACATTTGTTTTCATAGGTCAAGGTTGCAGATATTATGTCTAATTTTCCCTCTGCGCAAACATACCTTTCGGCTATACATTTGCAAAATCATTCTGCATTTTTTTTTGCTTACAAGTATTTTAGACTCTGCATCTTTTCTTTTGAAGAAATAACAAATATTTGCAAAAGAGAAATAAAAATGAGAGATGTGTGCTATAATAGTTAAAATGAGAAGAATCCACATACTCATTTTTAACTCATAGTCTATACAAAAAGGTTGTACAACCAGACACAGAAACAGTTTTTTCTCCTATGCCATCATTCAGCTGAATACTTGACTCATGATGATGATATGACAGGACACAAAGTGCAAAGAATTCTAAATTAACCCAGAAGTACTGTCTAAGATGTATACATACTTATCAATAGATTGTGGTTCTAATTCTGTACTTTACTATATTCTTTTTCTACTGGCTGCAAACTTTGAATGCACACCTTACAGTTGAATACATAATTTTGTTTATTTGTTCATATTATAATTTTATGTACTGCTATCTTGCAAGTATACTAAGAGCTGCTGTACTGGAGTCACATTCCTTGAATGTTTAACCATGCTTGGCCAATAAAGTATCTGAATCTGGGCTAAATTTGGCCCACAAACCATAATTTGCTGACTCCTTGCCTATTATATTCAACTATTATATTCAGATATTATAAAGCTGAATCAATATATTTAATCTTTGTTTATTTTTGAAAATACACTCCAGCTCATCAATAAGAAAGGCTTTTCCTCTCAAAGATGCAAATATGCCAATCACACATGCTGAATGCATTTTCTAAAATATGTAATCTGCCAACATTTGCATTTCAGGAATTCTTGAAAAATGAGGCTTCAGCCTTGGAACATCTGTATAAAGTAAACAGATATAGCTGTTTAAAATATGGGTTAATTTTACTGATCCTAATATAATTGAAGTGCTACACACATTGAATGCTGATTATGAAGGCATTTCATAATGGACATAACAATTTTATTCAGATATACCACAAGCCATAAATGCCTGGAAAGTAAGTAAGTTAATACAGTCATTTTCCTTGTTGTTGTGATTTATTTAGGATAGATTGTAAAAGAAATACACAATTGTGCATTCCTTTAGAATCTATGCAATTGTGAAATGGGCTTGCATTTTTCAAGCAGAAATGAACAAAAGGTCTAGTTGTGGGATTTCCAGAGATTTTGTTTGGTTTGTCCAATTAGACACTGGACTTTGTACATCTTCATAAGAGATTGGAGGCAGTTCTCATTCACAATTTGTGTCCCAAACCAAATAGCCCATACTGGTTAGTTTAGGGCTTAGCATGTCACCTGAAGACAATATACATTTTATGTCTATTCTTGCTAACCAGAGAATGTTGCCACAAAAACACTTTTTGCAAAGTGTAAAATTACATTCTCTGATTAGGTAAGTGCAAAAGTAGAATGTGCTCTATATTCAGATGGTACATTAAATCCTAGCTAAACAATGACTATTTGCCAGCTGTGTTGTTTGTGGGAGAGGAGGGTATGAGGCACTAGTAGCTGTATGTCACGCTTAATGAAGCACAAATACAATCAGTAACCATTCGGATTATATCATGCTTCATTTAAACATGGTTTAGTGAATAAACCATAATTGTCTGGGTTCACATTCTTGTGACCTTTAGTTAATTGTTGACCAGTATAATTTAACATTTATGTGCTACAAAATGAGATTTGTAAACAATTTATTTTCTTTGAAATTTCAAGACCTGACTTAGTTTAAGTTCACACATCTTGGGAAGCTTTACTGGAAGAAAAAGTTTTCCAGCAAGCTATTTTGATAGGAAAAGCATTATTTAATCTGAAAGAGAATACTGGTAAATCAGATACATATAATCTTTAGTGGAATAATGTTCTGTCATACAGTGTAGTCCAAATGACATTCACGAAAAGTTTATCACCCGAGAATTATAATGAATTGGATAGAAACCATACTGAATTTCTTTGCCTGACATCTGACAAAGATGGCTAACTGAAACTAACACTAGAAAGAACCATAAAATCTAGGTTATCAGAGACATTGTATGTGATTTTAGATAACAGCTCTTCAGTTAGTAAAATAAAGTTGTGAAAAGAGTGACTGAAAACCATGCAGTGTGATACTATTCTAAACACCAAGATTCAAGTTGCAAGATTCAATGGGAAATATAAATTTAATAAATAAGTTCCAAAATCTGACAGTATCTACTGTACATTAAAAGGTACTTATATTTTATCTCAAGAATGTAGATATTAGTAAACAAAATTGAGATTATAATGTTGTATTATCTCAAGTTATCTGTCAATACGTTAAATGAATTGTTAAGGAAATAATTTAGTTAGAAAAACATATAAAGGGAAATTTAAGCAAAAGCCATTTCAGGACATCATCTCTTCTTGCTACTGCCTCAGTCCTGGCAAGCAAAAGAAATGTAGAAATGTGTTAATCTCTATTAATTAGCAGAAAGTTACATAATGCAAATGTACTTTTGATTATACAATTAACTTATGTTAACTCACAATAGATTTGTGCCTCAGTAAAAATGATTTGTATCCAAAAATGATTTAAATATATACCTTGTGAATCTAAGACAAGTTTTACATATTAATCTTATTAACAGTTTGGATATTTTGTTTTATTTCTGAAGGCATTTCCTTGCAGTGTCTTGGCTGCAGAAATCCTGCATGTGGTGTCTGTGATGCAGACAAATAAACATTCACCAAATAAGAAATACCAGGGGAAAAGTCTGCTAGAGATGAACATATAACATTTTAAAGTAAAAAATTGAGATTTCATAGTGATAACATAGATTAGAATCCTCATATCATTAGTATCCACGTTCACAGTTGCACTTTCATTCTAGCTGATTTACAGCATAATTATGTGCAAAGCAATAACTTTTAAACAACATTTTTCTTTATCTTCATCTTTCTTAGGCAATTTCTTTCTCTTCTGTTTGTGCATTTACCATTTTACAGCTGACTATGCAAAGACAGATAGTGGTTTGCAGAAATGTAATTACTGGAAACCATTTTGAAATGTTTTGAATAACAAATGATATGTGCATTTTTTCAAATAAAATAATGCATTGAATTATGCCCTTATTTATCTATAAAAATATTAATCTTTCAAAATAGTCTTTTAAAAATGTGAAAATGCCAATAACATTAATGCATTCTTAATAGCTACCTTGGTAATCTGCCAAAGCCTTGAAACAGAGGGAAAGGGAAGATAAAATTTATGACAAAGAGGATCAAAGCACACGGGGGGAAATAAGGAATAGAAGGCAAACATACAGCAAGACATATCTCTGTGTAGCTGTTTGGTACTCATAAGGTGCAAACATGTAGGCCACCCAGCCATGTGCCTAGAAACCATTGCAAGAGTTCCATGATGATATATTGTCAGCTTCAGTGTGAAGGGGAGATTTTGCTAATAGGTTGGAAGGACATGTACCAGGAGAAGTCATATGGCCAAATCAGGTACAGTCATGCACCCCATGAATTAATTAAAATGTCAAAGGGATGAATGCAAGCTTTCACAATAAAATTTTGTTCAACAGGCTAATGGATGGGAAGGATTATTTGGGAATGTAAAATTGAACTGAAGAGGAGAGCATCATGGGAATTTACACCATTTGTGGGATGATGTCAAACACAATATCCATCATCCAAAGATAGAAAGGGAAATAGAAGAACAAATATACTGGATTTACTAACAGGGAAGAAATCGGTGAGGAAGTAGAAATTCTAAGTACATTGAGAGAGAGTGACCATGTGATCTTAGAATTTACCATATTATAGGTAGGAGAACCAAAAGCAGTATTTAATGTTCTAAATTTCAAGTGAGCTGGTTTCTGTAAGCTGAGGGGGGGAAATAGAAAGAATTCTGTGGATGGAAATCCTGAAAGAAGGAACAGTTCAGGAAGGTTGGGAAATTCTGAACAATTGAGATAATTAAGCTCCAAACAATACAAAAGAAAATAGAAAATGGGATATAGTTGATGAAACTGCCATGGTTGCATAAAGAGCTGCCTGATAAATTGATAAAAAGGATGAATTTAAAAAATGGAAAGAGAGCCATATAACATAAGCATATAAAAATGCATCAGAAAATAATCTGAAACTGCAAGGAAGGGTTAATTTTAAGGGAGGGTCAGGAAGTTTAACTCTAAGAATAAGCTTCCAATGAACATTAAAAATGATAAAAAACAGCCCTTTAGGTATTTGTTGTTTCTCCTTCAAGGTAATCCCAGTTAGGAAATAGCCTCCACAATTTTTTTATATGGTACTTTTCTTATTTTCTGATCTTAAAACAATTTTTTGCTTCAGTAACTGCTACTGCATAACTTCTCCAAGTTCACCATTGTGGATTTCTATACCACCTCTCCTATTAGACACTGTCTCCCCTCCTGCATGCAAAGAAAACATTCATTAGAGTTATGAGAATGAATTACAGATTCCCACTGTTTTTCTCCAAGATCTCTACACAAGTCCTACAGCAGAGACGTAGAAGGAGTAAGCAGTTCCTCTCTCTCTTTTCACTGTTGTCTAGGACAACTCCTCTTACTCTCATCTGGCAGCTCCCCAGCCTACCCAACCAGAGGTGGATAGAGCTGGGGAGTCCCCCCTCTCATCCCATTGCATATTGGCCTATTCTGGAGAGCCTGTCATGCTGAGTCCTCTTTATCCTGTGATCCACAGTCACTTCATAATGGTGGTAGAGTACATGGATGGGCTTTCTTAGGAACTTTAGATTAAACTGTATACAAAGCATAGACATCTGTTGTGTTTTCCCATGAACTCTCTGATTCCAGATAGCCCTTACAGTAAATCAAATATTCTAACCATTTATCTTTGCATTTAATGTTCAGAAGAGCTTCTACATAATACTCTGTAACTGAATTTGTAGATGACCTTGGGAAAAAAGGAGGAGATGCTGCCTAGGAAACAATCAGACAAGAAAGGCAATTGCTCCCAGTGCCTTAACAATGGGAGTTAAAAACGACAGTGGGAAATTTGTGCTTTCAGATTTGCAAGATTCTGTTAATGTTGTCTTACAATAAAGTAGAATCAGTTCATCTAGTCCTGTTTTCTATCTGGTTTACCTGGGAGGGCTGATATACTCCTCCCCCCCACCATATTCACTAGAATGGGAGGAGGTGGAACTATTTTTATAATGTAAGCTGTAGGGAAGGGGAACCTCCTGGCAGTTGATGGGAAAAATGTGCTATGGTGTAACATTTCTTCCCTGATAGGAAAATGTATAAATTGCTATTGTGAATCAGCTGCCCATCATCTGAAATGAAAGGCAAAGAATTAGTCTGTGAATCCCCCTGGAGGTCATCTTTTCACCTCTTTCTCTGCTTAGAGAATGATTCTGACTGTAATATCTAAGGCATCAGTTTGCATTGCAATTGGCAGCTGGGAACTGGGTGGTGAGTGTGTTTGTGAAGAGAAAAGAGCTTTTCTTGAGTAGGCAAACAGGTTTACATCATTTTGTTAAGAGTTGAGACTACCATCTTTTACAGCCTGCAAAATTAGGTATAAACTTTCTTATATAAATTAGCAAAGTCTAGAAAATGCTGTATATCCTTCACATTTTTAGGTGGCTATATGAAAGTATGAGGGGTGCAGTGATCTAGCAATTAAGACACTGGGCTTGTCGGCTGGAAGGTTGGCAGTCTAAGTTCAAGATCCAAGCACTGTCATGTTATGAGGTGAGCTCCCATTACTTGCCCCAACTCCTGCCAACCTAGCAGTTCGAAAGCATGTAAAAATGCAAATAGATAAATAGGTACCACCTTCAGTGGGAAAGGTAACAGTGTCTGTGCACCTCGGTGTATAGTTATGACAGCCATATGGCCATAGAAGCATCTTTGGGCAAACACTGGCTCCCTCAACTGTGAATCGGAGATGAGCATCACCCTCTAGAGTCGGACATGACTGGCAGAGGAAACCTTTATCTTTATGAAAGTATGAACTGTACTTTTCCAGGGTCCATTTCTATGACTTCACTAGAGATCAGGGAAACAGCAAATTACTGTTGCTCTCTACATGTGTACAACAAGAAGAAAATCATGGAAACAGTTGTTTAACTAATTAGCAAATGGCAAGACGGTGAGGGACAACAGGGAGAGGACTGAACTGCTTAAATCCTGATTTACACTAAAATCTAATCCAACCTGCCAGAACCTGTACCTCAAGAGAATCTCAGATCAAAATAGGCAAGGAAGTAATGAGAAAACATCCATGTTTAAATAAATTCAAGTTACTGGTTATTTCAGGGTGCTAATGAATACTGAGCCCTGAGCACCCCAGAAAACAGAGACCATGAGCTGGATCTCTCTCCCCCATCAACAAAGACTGGAACTGACCCCAGAGGAAGAAGGAAAATCAGCAGAAAACAGTGCTAACAATTACCAACCCCAAAACCCATTCCAGAAATTAGCATCATCAATGGCACTGAAAACCATTGACAGATCAGAAAAGCAAGGATGGATACACCATCCCCATCATGCCACCAGAATTGACAACAACGTTCATCAAGAAGTGCAGAAATTTTTCCACTAAAATTTGGATAGCCATTTGTCTGGGATTGTCTGAGGATTCCTGCTCTGCATAAAGGGTTAGACTAGAAAACCTCCAAAGTTTCTTCCATCCCTTGATTCTATGATTCCATGACTCAATGAAAAAATACCATATTATTTACAGTACAAACCATTACAAAATTTGCACAAATGACATTGTTTGCAAACTTATTTAATTATACAAATGGCATAAACCGGTACACATATTCTTATGTAAATGATGCAGTCTTTATTCAAATAATGCAAACTGCAGCCAAATGTGACCCACAGCATGCAAAAAATTGCATGGAGGTCCCATAAAATGAGTCTTTCCCTTATACACATCTTATTTTTAAAGCCTGTGCTTCTAGTATCCTTCCCAGTGCATTAAGAGGTTAATTAGATACTGTTTTACAGTTGTTTTAGCTTTCACTGGCTCTAAAGGTATTTTAAGCTGAATATCAGAGGAAACATGCATTAATGTTTAACAGTGTTTCCATATCCAACAAGAAGCAGTGTGAAGGATGAATATTACCACAATGTGACAATGTGCACTTTCCTTAATGATAAGAATGCTGTGATTTCTTAGTGGGTGAATCACTCTAGTTACTGATGCATGCACATTAACAAACTCCTTACAGCAGAAAAGGGTATTGTATCTTAAAAGTGCACTGTGAGAGAGTTTAGGAAACCTTAATGCATCTGATATTTTTCATAAAGGCAATTAAAAATAATTTAGCTTGACAGCAGAAACCTTAAATAAGATTACAAAAAAATTGAAGGAAATCTCTATTTAATAACATAATAATATTTCATACCTATTACAGTCTCTTTTCAATACATCAAATTGCAAAATATTTTTCTCCACACTATCTAAACAAGCTGCACTACGTTCCTTTTTTCTACACACTATCATTTTTTTCCTTTTGATAGCCTAGAATACTGACATATGATGCCTGCCAAAGTCATAGTCAACGAGATAGTGTTAAATCTGGAGAAAGAGCATTATCATTTGATCATACTGCTCATTAAGGCACCTTGGGTCAGTCACTGCATCTCAGATTATCATATCTTACTTTGACATGAGGATAAAATAAAGAAGAGGACCCACATACACTATCCTTGGCTTCTTGGAGAAAAAAATAATGTAGGAATATAGTCAACATCGTTGTCATGACAATCCTCAGATAGTTCTTACAAAAGAACTCCCAAAACATCTGAAACTTGGCTCTGCTAAGAGTTTAATTAAGGAAAAGGGTTATCCTGAATGGACCAAAACCGTTTTTTCAGCTTCAGGTTTTTAAAAAGACTCACACATGAGATTATTTCAACATAAACGATGGAAGTGGAAAGTTTAAGCTCCTCCAGGCACTCCAGATCAAATCCTTTGTGTTCTTATATTATTGTAAAAAAATAATAGCAGTTATTTGCATCCTACAGCTTCAGATTTAATATAGCCTGTAATTTCATCCTTAAAGTGGCCAAAGTGAGATGAAGCCTTTTATTCTTTTCTTGAAAAATAATTGCAAGTCAGAAGCCTTTCCAGATTTGCTGAAAATCACGCAAAGATCTCCTAGTGCATCTCAATTAACTTTCTGCTTGTCTTTGATAAAAGACATATCCATGAAGATGTCATGGATATGTCTTTTATCCTCATGAATTTGGACAAAATTATTTTCAATAATTTGTTTCCACATTTGATTAATGAGCTGAAAGCAGTATATAAATGCAATTGCCTTCTTCCACTGGTCCACAGAGTTGGTGATCATCAAGAAACATCTTTAAAAGTTCATGCAAATGATCTGCCAAAATGGAATTTATTGCCTTACAAATGTATTTCAAACATCATCCATTCTGAACTGTTTACCACATCAAAATGTGTATTCATAAATATACATATTTCATGGGTTTGTATTCAATTACATAGGTTTATTGAAGGACAATATGAATGGAGGTGCTACCAGCAAATAGATTCAGACAGAGAAATAGGCTACTCTGAACTGAGTTGCATTCCCCCAAAACATCATAAATATAGCCTGGAATCATACCTGAATTCAGTCTTATTAATGGAAGCAAAGTGGCTATTTTAGGAATATCTAAATGGCTTTTTTTGGATACAAATAAGTTGTCCATAGATATCTATATATCTATGTCTAGACCACTGTGACGTGTTCAACCAGAGGCTGACTTTGAAGACAATTTTGAAATTTCAACTGGTGCAGAATGCCATTACCCAATTATTGCCATAGGTACAAATCTGAAGTCATATTCATTTCTATCTACATTGTCTATGCAATTCTATTATTTATATCAACTTATACAATCTAAGTGTCTTGAACTAGGCTCTTGTTGGATTTACTCCTTCTGTATCATCCAGCCCATCCTTTAAGATCTTTGGAAGGGCTGGTAATCATGGCATTCCAATGGACAAGGAGCAGGATACGTGGTTTGTTCATGATTGACTTGAAATTGTAGAGTTTAAATAGCTTTGGTTTAGTGTTTGCATTTTACATTTTATTTTCTAACAGAAGTATTACTATTTTGTGAATAGTAATATATAAGGTAAAGGTGAAGGTTTTCCCTGTCCAGTCATGTCCAATTCATGTCTGAACTTATACATATTTTTAAAAATTGTGCTAAAATTAGAGAATATTTGAAAAAGTTGTCTCTAAAGTAAACATTAGGATGTGTGCTTATAATAGTGCTGACAGTAAGGAAAGAGGCAAAAGCTCCAGAAGGAACCCCTGAAATAGGAAAAGTGAGATTTCTTCTAAAAGTTTATTAAGTGTCAGCAGAGATGACTCTGGCTTGCTTCCAAATTGTTCAAGAAAAATGCAAAATAAAAACTACAGAAGTGATAACATTTAAAAATAATCACAATACCTCAGAGATTGAAGTACAGTACATAATTATGAACTATATATTTATATCCAAATGGATTTTAAAAAATGTCATTCCTGATAGAAAAATGTATTTTTAAATACTGTATAGAAAGCCCATTTGATGCTAGTCATGTGCATAAATTATCATATTTGCTTGAAAGCTATAGCAGTTCCCATTCTATTTCTAGTGGATATTTGTTTGTTTGTTTTACCATTTTGGTATATATTTAAACAATATGTGAAACCCTAGTAAATATTAATTCTAAGCCTGTACTTGGCCTACATGCCTTATCTCAAGAATTTTCAACTTGGAAAATAGTGCAATCTGCCTTTTGCTACCTTGAACAAAACTGATAGTTCGACCTCACTCATTTGAATTTTAGAACCTTGTTCTGGAAGCGAGAGCATAGAGCCTTTCCTTATTTAACATAAATAAACAGGTGTAATTTTTGTTGTCTTTTATTCAGGATGGATTATTTTTTGGAGAAAGGATCTGAAATTTCACGTGGAGTTTTTAGCTATTTGATTATTTTGAAATACCAGTAATGAAATTTGCAACAAAACTAGGGCCTATTGTCAGGAATGTCAAACACTGTTTTTTATATGCAAAAGGAAGTTCTGGGGAGAAGTTATAAAGGTATTCTTTCTATATGGAAAGAAAATTTCTACAAAAAAGGGATTAAAGTGGTTTTTTTTTAAAAAAAAAATGCTACTTCTTAAGAGTTCCCTGAAATATCTTGGAAAGGAAGGAAGAGAAGATTCAATGATGGGGAGGACCATCTACCCTTGAATCATACTGACCCTTGTGATTAAATGATCTTCTCTTCCTATCCACCAATGGGAATTGTATGAAGAGAACACTAAGGGCACTATGAACTCCAAGATCTTGTCTCAAGGACTTTAGGATTGTGAACTCAAGCTTGCAATTGCTGTGGGTATATAAACTATATATTTATCCATAAATGTGAACCAACCAATATTACACACATTGTCTTATCCCTTCTCAGTTTCAAACCATTTGCTAAGTATTTTGTTTGTTCTCCCACTGTTATATTGTTTACTCCCATTGTTATATTGATTTTATAGCATTTCACAACAATCAACTGAAAATTCAGAGAATATTCCCTAATTCCTGTCTATTCAATTTATCATATGCTTTCTCTAAATCAACAAATGTATGTGTAAAGAGTATGGAAAAAAAATATATATGTATGTATGTATGTATACATAATCTTTAGTGACTTTTAAAAATAAATGTCCTACTCTATTATCTAACAAGTTTGGACCTACTCATGAAAAGTGCTATCTATAGGAGCATGGAATAACTACCAAGATTTCTGAAGTCCACTGATATTCTACTACTAATAATAATATATGGAAGCAAAAGGAAAGTTTCAACAATATCATCAGGGAATTTGAAACTCACAGAAGACTTTGAGGGTCCAAACAATATTCTAGCCCATCCTTCCAGTCCATGAAGTAAGAACAAGAAGTAAAAAAAAAACTGACAATGCAAATGATATTTGAAGGACAGCTTTAGTTTTTGGGATTATTCTTAGATTATACAGATAATGGAGTGCTGGTACAAGAGGGCCAAACTTTACAAGAATTAATAAAAATGTTTTTCATTTTACTTTTGGATCTATATGGCTACTCACCTCATATGAGAGGGCATAGTAGCTGAGTGATTAAGCTTGCTGGCCGGAAGATCAGCAGCTCGGCAGTTTGAGACCTAAGTATCACCACATAACGGGGTGAGCTCCCATTACTTGCCCCAGCTCCTGCCAACTTAGCAGTTTAAAAGCATGTAAAAATGCAAGTAGATAAATAGGTACCACCTTCAGTGGGAAAGGTAACAGCATCTGTGTGCCTCAGTGTCATGCCAGTCACATAACCACATAACCACAGAAGCATGTTCAGACAATGCTGGCTCTTCAACTAGGAAATGGAGCTGTCACCACTCATTAGAGTTGGACATGACTGGCAGGGGAAACCTTTACCTTTACATCTCATATATGTAACTGAGTTGCTAACAATATTAAAAATAATAATAAAATAATAAAAACACACAAAAATATAAAAGCCATACCAGATAGAAAACATTGCAAAAACTATATATAAACTGAATTTGAGGTGGAGTAGAAACAAAAAAAATCTGAATTAAGGTTGTGAGATTGTCGTCTACAGTGTAAAAAATGGGAATGTTTCTAAAAGAGGGCTTCAGCCAATGTTTGGAAAATCAGAAAATACACTGATTCATATAATTGATTACATATTACTGCTCTGGCTATTGGAAAAAAGTTAAGTTTGACATCTTAGCACAGAAAGATAAATATGATTTAATAGAGGCCTGATGGGATGACTATTATGACTGTAATATAAGCCAGCATGGATTTGCCAAGAACAAATCTTGCCAGATGATTCTTATCTTATTTTTGATTGGGTAGTTTCCTTAATAGGGTGAGAATGCTATAGACATTACATATTTTAATTAAAGCAATGTTTTTGATGAAGTACTCCATCACTTGCTGATTAGCTACTTAATTGAGAGCTGGATAGTGTGACATTTAAATGGGTACATCTCTGGCTTGAAATGTGTATTCAAAGTGTGTTCATCATAAATAAAATAAATCTGGAGAGAGGTATCAAGTGGGTTATCACAAGGATCAATCCTGGGTTCTCTAATATTTTTCTTAATTACTCAGATGAAAGCATGAGGGGAATGTTTATCATATTTTCAGATGATACAAAACAGGGTGGGACAGTTAATAGGCTGGAAGACAAAAATAAAATTCAGACTGAACTTGATAGATTAGAAACTGGGTTGAAAATGAAATTTAACAGAGACAGTAGCTAAGGTTTTCACTCAGGAAACAAAAAAATAAATTGTAAAAGTACTTGACAGTTGCAAAAAAATGTGAAATGCTGTTTCATCCCCTCAACAGAAGGATAATTTCCAAATCTCAGAAGTAATCAGTCAGATTAGACTCCTCTTGATTACCATCACACTTGGTACTGCACTGCAACTGAAGGATTCGGTGTAGCTGAACATATTTAAAAAAAATGGCAAGGAGGATCACCTGAGGGACTAGAAGTTATGAAGATACAATTTGAAGGAACTGGATATGTTTAGCACCGATGGGGAATAAATAGCATTTTT
>JANHZU010002623.1:22796-38743 GCA_032468055.1 Acrochordus granulatus | reverse complement strand
GGTTACTTGTTTCAGATGTTAGAGACAATCATTTCTATCTCAAATTCCGTTGAAAATGATTTTTTGGTGAATATTTTGGGGGCGTGGAACGGATCGTCTGATTTTCTATTGTTTTCCATGGGAAACCTCGTTTCGCTTTATGAGCATTTCACGCTAAGAGCGTTCTTCTGGAACGGATTAGTCTTGTCTTGTGAGGCACCACTGTATCTTGTATTGTTTATTTTAACCCAAAAGATGGAAGACAGTTGTTATGCTTTTTGGCAGTTGCCTCAGTGGAAGCATAATTCTTTCCAAGCAAGATTCTCAGAGGCTTCCTTGGATTAATTTACTGAGATGAATGGGATAGATTACAAGAAATAGGGCAAATGATTTCCCAGTTAGAATCATTTTATTTAGATCAGGGACCTTATTTTTTTTTTCTAACAAGTTTCTGTGATCTGTCAACAAAGGTATTTTTACTGATAATGGAAAAGCTTGCAGCTGGCTGTTAATATAACCATCTCCTGAATTTTTATCAGTATGAGAACTCAACATGATACTTGCGTCACCCAATTTGCTGCTGAAGTTTGACAGTGCAACGCTGTTGACAATTCTTTAAAAACTGGTGCTAATAAGTCCCACGTGGCCTCTATGTGCCCAGCCCTTTATTAAAGTGATAAAAGTTAAAGCGCTAATAACTAAATTTCTGTCAAGATGGCTTGACCCACATAATTTTGCCCACATTCGTCACACATGAAGAATTACACAGATGTAATTCACTAACATTTTGGGAATGATTTTTAATATGAAAGAGAGAGTTTTTCTCACAGGGAGTTCTGCTTTAGTAATCTGATTTGGAATTTTAAGGGTAATTTAAAGTTAAGTTTATACAAGATCAAGAGGAAAATATGGTTCTACTATTATTACTTTGATGTGTTAGCAGTACATCAAAGAGGGATGCTTTTACATTTTGTGGGAAAGCCAAACCAACTCCAGATGTCCAGTTGGAGAGGCTGTGAAGAATGTCAAAACATCTCCAAAATGTTTACTCTAGCAGACTAATGAAAATCCCAAGCATTAAAGGAACTGGCACCTGTTCATTCCAGAGGACTTTTATCTCTGTTAATCAATAGTTCTTTGCTACAAAAGAATAATGTTTCCAAGGTACAGCTGAATTTCAGAAGTGCCTCTCTTACGATTATGTTAGGGAAAAAAATATTATTTTGACCAATTTCCTGAACCAAGGGAGGTAGACTCTAGATCTAGAGGGAAGATTGTCTATGGAATATATTCTCTGAAAAACCTTCTATTAGTTGGAGTGTTAAATCTGTAATTTCTTGATAGTTTTATCTAAGACATTATCAGTGAGAGATACCTATCAAAAAATGTCCTTTAAAAAGGAGGGAGGGAAAAGAAGCAGCTTCATCATTGCAGAAAACCTGCCTTGGGCATGGAAGCTGGCTGAATGACTTTGGACCAATTGCTCTTCTTCTGCCCAACTCATCTCACAGGATTGTTGTGGGGAAATAGGAGAAGGGAGCATTACATGTGGCATCTAAAAAATAAAGGCAGGATATAAATCGAATAAGTAATTACATTCCAAAGAAATAAAACAGATTTTTTTTTCAGTAAGAACATTTCAGCAACTTTCTTTTAAACAAGGAGTTAAACCTCAGCACTCCTAAATATAACACAGCTATTCTGCTTCTGAATTATTGTCCTATGCTTCTGAATATGAATAAGAGCACATTGATTTTGCAAGGTAGCGGGGACAGTTCCATAAGCTGTTTTTGATACATAAGTATATTGTAGGACAGAGATGGGCAGTGTTTTTACACACTTAATACGGATGAGTTACTAGTAGGACTATGCCAAAGCTGTGGATAGGACCACAGTTTTGTGTAGTTCTCAGACTGACAAACTGGGCAAAAATTATTTTTGCACCTACTACAGTTTTTTTCCTGTCTCAAAAATGGCAGGAAACAGTGCCATTTAAACAATGTTTAGAAATGATGGCTGGGGGAAAAAAGATTTGGAAACCCTGTGTAGTCTTGAGCACACAACTTTATTTTGTGATTTCTGTAATTCTTATACAAATAGATGTATCCTTTGATTCATTGGTTATGATTAAGCTTTCTGCATCTTTGATTTGTATCATTTAAAATAGGAGGTTATGAGTTGGGCCTTTGTTTCTCCCTCCCCTTCCTCCCTCTGTTCTGGTGTAGTCTGCTAGGCAAGCCTTCGTCTATTTTTATCCTGAATTACCAGTGACCGGAGGAAGACTGCTGTTTTCCGTGTTCCAACAGCAGAGAAGCCGGTTGCAGCTTAAAGGAAGCAGCCTTGCCTTTATTAGGCAAAAAAGAAGGCTCCTCTGGAGTGGATTCTAATAGCATAGTTCAGAGGTGTTGTGATAGCAACAACTAAGGCTGCTTCAAGCATTAAAGTTGAGACTTTCTTTTGGAGAATGAAAGCTGTCCTTCCATCATGGTGAAAAGGAATAGTTCATGAAGTTCCTCTAATGAAGAAGACCTCTGAAGTTATTGGCCTTTTTTTTAATACGCCACCTATTTAGGGCACTTTGAAGAGTAAGCCGTGAGAAGGGAGACTTGGATCCAGATATGCAGGAGGTGGCGGAGAAGGTTATTTTATGTTTAACTCTTGTGGTCTTCAAGAAGTAAGGAATGCATTTTGACAGTGATGGAATGGATGACATCGTCACTGAAATATCCACATTGGATATGGAGGAGAATTATAAAAAGGTAAGAGAGGGAGAGAACTCTCTTGGCACAGTGGTTCTATTTTTGCAGAAAATAAACAAATGAAAGCCATGTGCCAAAAGGCTGGGGCAAGTGAGCCATTGGCATGACATCCTTGAAGGCTGCAACATAAGAGATATTTTTCTTCACGTACTGTATAGTTTACTTTTTATTATCAAGAATCGATATTTACTGAGATTCTTGATTAAACTACATAATACCTAGTTGTTCTTAGACTGGATTAAGATTAGCTGTTAGGATTACCTTTCTGCTGATTGTAGCCTGTTAAAAAACTTCCATAGTTGCTTTGATGCAAGTTTGAGACTTTGAACATAAACTTCTTTTTTCCCTTTATCCTCACTACTTTTAAGTGGTATAACTTTTTGAAACTGAACAGGTCTGAGTTTGCTAGAGTACAGGGTGTTTCTATAAACTGCCATACTGGCATGTCTTGAAAAAAGCATGCCAGCTGTGATATGGAACTTTAAATATAGTAATTTTCTATGCCTAGTAATAACAGGCACACTTAAAAATAACTTTACTTGCATGGCTGAGGTCTTGACATCAAACTACAAGAGGCAAAAAGTTATGTTGTTGTCTTTGTTCTGAGCAGCACTTGTTTCCTGCAAATCTGCTCAAAGTTTTTACACGTATTTGCTACTTGGATATACTATCCTTGGCAACATAAGAAGTTGATTTCCAGAGAGTTTCTTATGTTAGTCTTAAAGTAACCAAAATCTTTTGGTATTTTAAAGAGTTTGCTTGGTTTGATGATGATGTGCCATCAACTTACTTTTTAAACTTAGACACCACATAGATTTGCTTGGTTTAATAGAAAACAAATTTAAACCAAAAGCAAACAAACAAACTTGCTGAGTAGTGGATTGTTTTCAGAAAGTTGAGTCAATTTTCATAGATACATTATATCTTTATGAAGCTCATTCAAAATTAACTAATAAATGAAAGAGGCACAGTGGTGCAGCGGCTTAATGACACTGGCTGGGTCAACCAGAAATGGCCAACACGCAGTACCGCATGACAGAATGAGCTCCCATCACTTGCCTCCAGCTCCTGCCCATTCAGGAGTTCAAAAACATGTAAAAATGTAATTAGATAAATGGGTACCACTTCGGTGGGAAAAGCTGGCCAGCAGTGAGGGGAACAGGAAGTCAAAACTGGTCCTGCCTTAGCTCGATGGCAGAGCGAGACCTGCGGAGGAAGCCCCTGGATGCGAATATCGCTGGTCAACTAGCGGGCAGAGTTTAATGTAATTGTTAATGTAAAACTGTAATGTAATTATAAGCCACAGAGAGTCCTTCGTGAGATAGATTGGCGGCAAATAAATGTGATAAATAAATACATAAAATGACAACAGAATGGACAAGCTTTTGTTAATCAGGTAAGTAGATAACACAAGATGAAACTCTGCAAGTAGC
Organism: Acrochordus granulatus; assembly: GCA_032468055.1. Classification (NCBI taxonomy): domain Eukaryota; kingdom Metazoa; phylum Chordata; class Lepidosauria; order Squamata; family Acrochordidae; genus Acrochordus; species Acrochordus granulatus. The sequence goes on along the minus strand of JANHZU010002623.1, from coordinate 34,572 downwards.
AAGAAAGTCTAAATATAGGCCAAATGTTTTAGGAAAGGGAACTGCAATTTAAAATCAGATTGAACATACTGTATATCCTTGAAGAGGCTATAGCTTCACTTGGTGTATATAATTAGAATTCAGGAAGCCATGCCTTGCGGTTCTAACATATCCTATTACAAGAATAGAAACACCCTACCATCCAGAAGAAGAACAAGATTGATAATCAGAATGATACAAAATACTTGGCCAAGTGAATTATTGACCTCATGAACTATAAGGCAGCTTCATGATTCTTGGACAGAAAATCTAAATCTGCCATTCTACACATTTACAATATTAGGCTCTAAATATTTTTTTTCTCTTATAAAGCATCAAAAAACAAAAGTGGTATATTCTAATGTTGACACTGGAAGGGGCTGCTTCAAAAACAATCTCAAAACTGATATCTTACAAATAAATTTGGAGTCTAGGCTTTTGAAAAATTTCCCAGTTTATCCCATATTTCCAAAAGACTAAAAAGGCCCTCTAATTTTGTACTTTGTTCATTTGTTTTTAAATAACGTGCAAATGATATTGAATTACAGATTATACAGTAATATTCTGTTTAATTTCTCTTGATCTAAATTCTATGGGCTGATTCTATTTTAGCCACATATGTGAGACTGGTGAGGAGTGAGATGTGTCCATGAAAACATTCACATAATGCTACTTGCTAGAAACATTTGGGGAGTAGTTCCCAATAAGAAAATTTCCAGATTCATAGAAATATTGACATATTTCCACGGTCTGCATAAAAATTGCATACATCTCACTAGGAATATTTGCTCATAACACATAAAATCATTTATTGGTAATATATGGAATAAAGTATGCTTTAAAAGATTTAATAAAGTTATTTTCTCATCTATTATAGTTGCTGAGTGAGCTATCAGTCAATGAACCTGCTAGCTTTTGTGGAGCTCAAGCCTTCCTCAACAACTCAGACAAAGCAATAGGAATGAATCAGCAGCATTTCTGAAACATGGCAAAAAGCAGCAATAAAACTTATCCAGTAAATTTAGTTTGCAACTTATCCAGAAACATTATTGGAAATAATAGCCATCAAGATTTGGAGTTTTCCTCATCTGTTAGTCATGTTATTTTGACTTCATAATCTGTTAGATCTATACAAATTAGAACTACTATACTCATCAAAACTACTGAGCGTTTAAAAAGTCAGAATAGATTGACAGGAAATGATATAATTGTAGGACAGACTAGACACACTGCTGGATATGGGGAATTTCTGTTCATTTCCTGATCTGAGGCAAGGTCCAATCTTAATCTAAAACTGTATTTTTTACAAAGATGAAGCAGACATTTCTTGAAACATGATTAAATGGTTAGTTTTCCTGGGAGTTTCCAAGCAAACTAAGAAATTGTACTTCTCAGATGTGATGGCAGGAATAATTTTTCTTCTGTGATTCAGAAAGAAAAAATTAACACAAAAAGACTTTTTAATTCTGATCATATTTTTGTAAGATACCTTCCTCAAAGACATTAAGGACATCATAGGAAAACATACTCTAATATTATGCAAACAAACATGAGTTATAGATAATGATGACTAAAAAATCTGAACATTTAATAAAATCAGCCAAACTTCTTATACATGACAGTTTCTGGAGCTAGAAGCTGCATATTAAATTTGCTGCATGTGAGTATTAGAATTGGAGAGAAGGCATGTCATCAAATGATGCCTTACGAATTGTTTTTGAGGGACATGTCTACAAGACATTGCGTCCACCTCATTCCCAGCTATAGAAGACACATCTTTAGCTTCCAGATTTGGAAAAGATATTTTCTTCTTCTTTCCAACAGTTTCATGGACAATCTGAATCCAACAGCAAGGAATTGTCAGTTGGGCAAAGAACAGAGGTGCTCTTTCTTTTCCCCACTCTATATTAAAAGTATTTCAGGAGACATCATTCCTGTTCATATTCCTTTTGTGCATATATGTTACCCTTTTCTTTTAAAAATGGGGGGAAAGGGAATAGGAGAGATCTATAGGCATTGTCAGTTTGTTTTAATCTTTGTTTTCCAGATCTTGTTTGATTTTCTATCACATAAAAATTAAAAGTTACGGTTGAACTTTTTGAAAACATTCTGAAAGAGTCCTGGAAGGAGCAACTAAAGTGCCTCAAATTCTCTTTGCCAACTTTTAGGAGAATGATTTGTGGTTGTTTTCCTGCCAGTAAAATGATGATGGATATGAGGGGAAAGTTTGGCAGGGGATTCACCATCACTGCCTTGAAACTGCCCTGCAAATAGAAACTTATCAGAAGAAAAGCTTAAATATGGGGGAGGCACATATTTTCCTGCCAACTTAAGAATAGGAGGAAATCACACTAAAACAGCTGTTATGATTAAATGTGGTTTAAACCACAATTTAAGTGGATTCTGTCTCTCTCAGTCCACATAATTTTATCTTACCTTTTCTTTAAGCTGTTAGATGTTCACCTATTTATCAAAATACTGATGTTAATCAAAGAGAGAAATAAAAGCTGTACAAAAATTGGGAAAGAGACCCATGAGCCACAAGTCTAGAGTCACATCTCTATAGATTCTGTCAGTGTGCTTTCCGATCAGTTCACTTACTCTCAATTCTATATTATCAATATTCCTAATAATATATACATCCAATCTATGTGAATTGGGTGAGTTCAGTCTCATAAATGGAATGGCTATACTTATACTATAAATAGAGTAAAATAATGTTCAGAATATATAGCCTTTGAAGATGGATGTCTTAAGGCTACATGAATCTTTCACAGAGATTTCCCTGTCCCTCTTGGTTAATATGATGTGATTGGGCATTTACTGTTTTTACAGATCTCATAGAGGAAGCTGCCCAAAGTTAATAACCATGCAGACATTGAATCATGAATGACTTTATAGATAGATTTAGATCTGGCTCATAGACAGCTGCGTTGCCATGAGGCAAGACCTTAGTCTAATTAAGATGTAATTCCATGCTAGTTGACATTTTCCCTCCTTCCAAAGCTTCCTGCCTTTTACAGCAAAGCATGTTTTGCAATTCTGCTCAAACCAGTAATCTATGGTTTCTATTTTATTTACAGTTTTGATTAAAGGAGTGTTAAAACTTTATCTGGTTGGTTCCAGAACTTGAAATCTAATTACAACCTATATTTTGTACATGAAATAAAAGAAATGGAGCCTGTACCAGATCATGATAAGACAGTAACGTTGCTGCAGTATAGTGAGAATGATTCCAGGTGGTTAAGTTCTCTTCATCTTGAGTTCAGTTGTATTGACTACAGGCCACATCAAAAATCCTTTTGATTCTTTTATGAAACCATATGTCAATAGGAAAACAGTCTTCACAGATAGAACTATCCTTTCTTGGCTTCCACGTGGGCCAAGGTCTGATATTATGGGGAGAAGTTCTTAAGTATCTCTTATATCCAATTTCTGAATCTGTAAATAGAGTACATTGACTGTAAATAGAGTATATTTGCTCCTGTGCTTCCTTATTAGTTATTACAGTGGGTTTAAAAAAATGTATTATTTGGCACCTGATTGGTCAATTACAATAAAAAGATCATTGAGCCTTTTGGGAGGGTATAAACTGTTCCCAAACTTCTAGGAATTAAAATACCTACATTTTAAAAAGTAGATAAATGACCCATGAAACAACTTTACAATATATAAATAATTACCAGCAGACTTGTAATTGTGATGTAGTTGGCCTGGTTACTTAACTGTGATCTTACTGCCAAAATTCACAGTATAATTACCAAACATCTGATATAATGTTTATACTGAAATGTATTGGAAAAGCACAGTGGTTTTTCAATACTAAAACCAACAATCGTTGAAGCATAAATGTATGTACATTTGTTTTTTTCAATATATGTAAAATTATTTCCTAACAGTTCTTCCATCTGCGAATATATTGAGAATATTTGCTACAGCTAAAGTTCTATATTTCTTCCCATTTTATAAAGATGTTAAAGATTTCTTCTTTCTCTGCATATACCATTTTGCATGTGCATTTGTTGCTCTTTTTGCATTTACAGGTTGTTGCTGTAATAGTTAATTTGTCTCCTTATTTATTAAAACCATTCAATATCACTTTTCATCATCAACAAATTCAAAAATAGTGGTATGTAAAATATCACTATTTATATCAGAATAAAAAATACATTATAGAAGCCTTTAAACCAACCAATAATCATTTTATTAAGATTAAGAAAAGAACTTGTCTGAATGATTTTCTGAAATGCCAAAGAAATTTATATGTTCTAATCTAGCATTATTCAGAAGGCAGAAAAATATTTTGAAGGATGCAAACATAATAGTACTGGTTTATATTTAAGTTGATGTTATATTTAGATTTTTCTTGCTAATGTCATATATTCTTCCAGCATGAACATCTTCTCATCATCATCAATTCAGTTTACCATAAAAACAGATGGTTAGTCTCAGAATATTGGATGAAAAAAAAATCAAATGAAAGAGATTGCTGAGATTTATTTTATTTTGTAGGAGCATTTGTGCTGAGGTGAAAATGAATATACAGTACTAACTTATTAAGTTCAGCAAATGTGCTTTTAAAGCCATTGATTTTTTTCCCCTCCTGTTTCAGTTTGTTTGCTTCTATACCTTTTGAGACAGAAAAGCTATGTACCAGATGTGTGATGTTCTTTGCACTACTGCAGATATTTCTTGAAAGTGATGAGGAATAGATTTCAGTTTGTCATATACTGTAGCAACATGACTAATGAGTGTTGCTAAGAGTTTGCTGCTCAGAATCACTAAGCAAGTAGACATTAATTGCTTGAGATGATGCAGGGGCGGTGTGCATCTCCAACTGTAATAAACAGGGTAAGAATCTAAACATTGATGAAAGGGATTCACACTCAGCTCATTGCCAGAGATCTTGCCCATCTGTGGTACTTATCATCTTTTCATTTGAGTTGCTAAAACACACCTGCAAGAAGCCATTTTGATCCATGCTGGCTTTTGACTTCTGCCAGCAATGGGAAAGGTATGGTTTCCAGTTCATTCATCAGCACTATAACAGGAGGAGGCTCTACTTTCAATAGTTTTTTTTAAATAATTTTATTTAGTTTGTTCATTTGTTTATATTTTGTGGTTTACAATGGTTTAAAATAGAATCCTGTATTTAGGTACCACACTTTGACCATTGCTAAACTATCATTAGAGGTTTGAAAACGACACCACTTGAAGAAAAAAATAGCAGTTACACACAAAAGTATAAAAACTTACCATTTTATAACCGATGTTTGACTGTAGTCTTTGTATTCTGTCTCTGAGCTATATCTCTTAAGTATGAATCAAAATTCCTGCACTTTTTCAGATGTTTAGAATATGTTGTGTTGACCATCAGTTCCCATTTGCTTTATGTCTAAAGATCATTTTTATCTCTTTCTTTTCAAATAATTTTAGTTTAATCCTAAGTGTCTAAAGCACTTAGACATACTTTTACATTTATTCAGCATTTGCAGGAACAATGGGAGTAAGCAAGCTCATTGTCTACAACAGTTCTGGTGTCTCGTTTTAAATTATGAGTGCTGATGTTTGAACAACTTAAAAATGATTAAGAGGAATGTGGTTTGTTATCAGTAGCTTTATTACATTTTTTTTTCCTGTTTAGGCTCAAAAAAATGAAAGAGAATCTATCAGGCAAAAATTGGCACTTGGAAGTTTCTTTGATGATGGCCCAGGAATTTATACCAGCTGTAGTAAAAGTGGCAAGCCAAGCCTTTCTTCTCGGTGAGTAATGCAGCGCTTGGCACATTTCCTATTTGAAAACCTTTCATCACTTAAGAGTTTAACTAGAGCATGGTAGAATCATATGTTTGTATTTTGAGAAGTTCATAACGTTAGATTTGCAAAAAGATCCCTTCCACATATCTGAGCTGCGTTTTGTGACCATTTAAACTAAATTTCTACTGGTGCAAACGTTATGTGTGTTTTCACTTCGATACATGTGAAGGTTTTCCAGACATTTGGTCTGACTTTCTTTAATATGTGCTGGAAAATGTATGCCTTCTTATTCTCTTCCCAAGGTCATTTTGAGGTTGAGAGACAAGATATAAATATTTAAAGAGGTGCCAGTAGCATATTTTATGAATCGTACAATATGTAAAGCTCTAAAAGTATTCAGAACATTAAGTCCTGAAATAAATTGAACTCCCAGTGTAGGTCACAAGGCTTTTGACATCTATACTGGATTTATTTTTTTACCTTTTATCCTGCCTTTTTTCTGAAAGCTAAAGGCAGTTTATAGGGAGGCCTAATGTTATTCTACATCTACTCTGAACTAGGTTGGGCTAAAACAGTGGCAGACGTAAGGTCACCCAATGAGCTCCAAGGACAAGTGGTGCCAGAACTTGTTCTTCCTCAACCCAGGATGCATCAAAAGAAGAAAACATATTTCTAAATTACAATAGCATTGTATTGGCAATGCAGACAAAAAAGGGGCAGAAATCATAACTGATACAAGGGTTCACAGAACACAAGCTATAAACATTTCTTTCAACAAGATATTTTTACCTCCTTCCACTCACCTTAACACTTTGCAGACCAGTAAGAGAATAAACTAGAACAAATTGAACTATCCACTATTCAGATCTTTCCAATATGCTCTGAATCAACGTAAGATCATTTTTTTAGTACTGGAATAAATTTTGTTTTAAGGTCTCTAGGCACACACCCTTTAAGATTTTTAAATCTCATAAATAGTTCCCTTAGGAGAAGGTCACAAACCAGGATCTCTAGTAACAGCCAAAGTGAGGGCAGATAATTTGTGTACCACTGAGAATCCATTAAACGTTACTTGCCAATCACTTTCTAATTATATAGACTGAAATCAATCTTGACTGAAATCATCCTTCTGAAATATTGTATTGTAATTTTCAATGAGGTTCTTAAGTAGCAATATAACCATAAAATTGATAACACTTGATGTAAAGGAAAGCAAAATGACTCTGTTAGACTTATTGGTTGTATCATGATGGTAAGGAAGAAAGTGACAAAACCCCCTCATTAAATTATTTTAAAACCAGCATTATCAATTGTAGATTGTCAGAGGTTATTTATTCATTGTCATTTCCTACTGGAAATAAACACTGTTTACCCCCTGGTCTGCTCAGGAAAACAATTATATGGGAAGGTAATTTATTTTGAAATTCTAAAAGCTAAATCTTTTGTTTTGAAACCCTCAAAGATGTTTAATAAATCTCAAGAGATGATCTTCCAAATATTAAGTGCTTATATATGCTTCAGCCTTTGAGAGAAATGGGGAACTTTAAACTTCCATTCTTCCTGATAGTATTTTTTCAGAGGAATTTGAAAACAAGATGACATGAGATGATGGCAATTAAACTATGTAACTGCTATTGCTAAAGTGTAGTATTAACCTATACTATTCTTGAAATGGCTCTGAAAGCTAGATTTATTTTAGCTAAGGTTAAGATGTAGTGGCAATGTGCAAACAATCTGAATTCAAAATACTGTGAGTTAAAAACTGCTGTTTCAACCATTCTAAAAGTGTTTTGAACTTGAAATATCTATTTTAAGCATAAAACTATTTTAAATTTGAGGCAGAATTGTTCTGAGACTTGAACACTTCTAGTAAGTAGAACAACCAATATAAACTTAGATCAACTCTTTCAATCTTAAAACATCTAAAATTCAAAATATTCTGCCTATCTCTAAGGTCTGTACCATTTAAAATTTGTTCTGTGCTGGTCAACCTTAATGGAGATAAAATCTATAAGGAAACCTCTACTTTCCCACAGCTCAAATCCATTCTTTAACCATTTTCTTTAGGAGCTGAGACATGGATGGTACCTTCATTTATAGGACACCTCATATTTCTTTAAAACATAACCCAAGTACCAGGACTCAATATTGTCCTGCTAATGTGTGCAAAACATCAGTTTTAGATTTTTGAAGATCAGCTTTTTCACTGGATATAATCTATATATAATCTCCTCTAAAGCCAATTCTCTAAATTCTAAATCTCTTTTACTGGGAAAGTACTGGGTATAGAATTCAGGGAGAAAAATATTTGGACTGACATATCTGAAGGTGGAGAGTTAGAAAAAGCATAATATATTTACTTGCATAGAAGCATAAAATCCAACTTTGATGAGAATCACCAGTTACTACTGGAAGTAAGCATGTCTAAATTATTAATTCAAAACCCTACCTGTTTGATTGCTTCCTGCTAAGACCTGAACTCTCAAAATTTCTAGACTGCAATCATAAGACAGAGTACAAAAATCTAGTATGCTTCCCAGTGAATTCACATAGAAAGGAACAAGAAAGAGTTATTAAAAGTATATTCATTTTTCTGTCCTTATTTGAGTAGTTTTGTCAACAGTCATCTGGCCTCCAATATTACAAATACCAAGAGTGTTCTGTGCATTCTCTTCTTCCTTTGTTGCCTGCTAGTAGAGCCCAGATGTCCGGGGAGGGAAAGCTCCAGTACAGTGAGGATCCACTCAGAAGAACGTGCACTGCTTCAGTTTTAACATGGCCAAAAGCAGGAAATTATATACTGTATTGTTTTCTAATCCAAAGTTTTCTCCTGTTTCTTTTTGATTGAGTCTTATCATCCAAACAGACCACTTCAACAAGTGTTTTTCTCCATGGTTCCCTGATGAATATTCCAGGTCAAGGTCATTCCCCACACCCTAAGATGTGATAAGAGAGTAATCACAGGGTGAAATTTTGTCTGATGAAAGACAGAACAGTTTCTTTCGATAGTTTCTCTTGATCTTCTTTTTTCTGAGAGTCATGTATTTTGATACCATCAACCCATTCCCAGAAGAGGCGACCAAAATAACAAATGCTGTGTGCAAAAAAAAGACACCAATCAGTATAGATATTTAACCCAACTGATGAAATATAATACATTTATTTCACTTGTAGATTTATATCCAACCCTTCCTGAAGATCAGGGTGCAATATTCCATCTAATGTTTCCCAACAACAATTATAAGCAACAGGTTGGGCTGAAAGAGAATAAATGGCATAAAATCACTAATGGAATCTTCATGATTATGGGTTTCCCTTCACCTGATCTAATAGTGAGAATACTATCTGCGCTGATTGTAGGTACAAAGACCTCTAATCACGAACACTTCTAATTACTCAAAGCACCAGGGTAAATGCATGTCCTTGAGCCAAATAACCATAGACTATATCAGATTAAATCAGAGACTCCCATCCTTTGAGAGCCTGTGGATAAAATCTTTGAGAAAATATAAACATAATTATAAAATGACTATCATGAGAGTTGGATCACTTACAGAATGACTGTTATCATAAGTATAGCAACACCTATTTTGGTAAGTAAGTAGTAATGCTAAGAATGATGCAGCAGGGGGCCTGAAATATAAAACTGCTCATCTGAAATCTCAGTGGAGCTCCAAAAGAATGCCTGCCCATTTCTCAGGAGATGAAACGCTTATTTTGCAAACAGTAGTCTCTTTTTACACTAGCCAATTCAAATTTCTTTCTCGCTCTGCCAGCCAATTCATATATCTCAAGTTTATCAAATTGCTCTTCCTGGCAGGCTCACTTCCATACGCTCCACACCCCAGGGCTCTTCCCCATACATATTGACTTCATTTATCATTCATTTATGGCTCCCTCTTTTCTTCATTCTTCCCCATCCCCATTTTCTTTCATCCACTCTACTGTCTATCCCCCTATTTCTATCATCTTTTAAATCATGACATTCAGTCTTCACTGGATCATCTTCCTCTTTTCCCAACTCCAAAACTTGGTCCATTTAGAACTGAAATGTGTGCAATGAAGGACCACAAGAAGTAACAAGCATACAAGGCTGTGAGACCATAAGGATTTTTTCCTTTAAATAGCAAAGCAATCTACCACTGAGAACAACAGCATGGTGGACATAATGGCAGGCCTCTGGGGGCAGCAGACAGGTGATACCAGATTTAAACAATAAAATAAAACAGTGTTTTATAAATAATCTTTATAAATAATCTTTTTCATCATATTAAGGCATATAAAGGCATTTGGCATGATGTGCAATTTTTCTCTAAAAAGAAATTATATATACAATGATCTCTAGCCATTTTCAAGTCTAACAAAATATGAAAAGAGTATAAATTCTGTAATTAAATCTAATTAAAAGAAATTAGATTTCTTATTCTGACATTTGATTATTCTGCTAAATGTATATTATTTAGGCCAAAATAAATTTAATCACCTTGTTCCTAAGCTGCTGTCTATGGATTGATGATAGTAAAGGAAAAGAAAGACAGATGAGAGAGAGAGAATGATGGATAATTCATCTTAATTGTTATTTTTATCACTCTTTTTTTTTAAAAAAAACTCTTCAGTATGTACAAATATATCCCAGAGAATGGTCTCTGAAATAAAGGAAACAATAATCTGAGGAATTTATGAAAGTGTCACCTCTTCAGCCTTTATGAAGATAGCAACCAATTCTAAAAAACCAGGGGGAAGAGGAGAGACAGAAGTATAGCTAGAAACTATGGTAGGCTGCATTACCCATAACAGGATTTTCCAGTATCTCCAGAATAAATACTCAGGCAGTCCACACAGCCTTACTTTCTATTGCTTCACATTGACTAAGTTAATTAAATATTTAATTTATTTTATAGCATTATCTTTATACTTCCCCATGTACACTGTAAAAATCAAGTTATTCAGGAAATAATATACATTGAGGCTTCTAAATCTTGGCATCTGGACTTAATGTTTACTTAAAATTTACTTCCCTATATAAATCCATAGTTAGCAAAGGAGGGAGTTGCTGTCAATTCCAAAGTGGGAATATCTATTTTATGTTGGATTTGCAGACTCAGAATGTTAGAAACTAGTAATCTGATCAAATGTGGAAATTATTTTGTCTTTATTCCAGCACATTAATTACATGCCTAACTTCACCTAGATCAAATATTCATCAGAATATGAAGGGCTGCTATTACAAAGATAACCAATCAAATCTAGATATGGAAGGTAGAATAAAAGAAATGATCTTATTTGTGTATCAAATCAGAACATGCATGGGTGACAATAAAAACCCAACACAGAGGTTGTTGCAAGGGGATTCTAAGGTATCTTCAGGGTAAATGAAGTAAACTCATAAAGAATATGTAAAGATCTCACAAACACAGAAAAATCTCACAAACAAAATAAATGCAGTAGGAACTGTAGCAATATTTTAAATAAAAATAAACTGTGTAAATTCAGAATTTTTTACACATACTTAAACCCATGAGCATACACATGCACACACACTGTCCTTATTTTAATCTGTTTTATGAATAGGTATTCCAGAGCTCACATTCTCTCCTTGGTTTGAGACTGCTGGCAAACTATAAAAACCAAGTACCTCTTTATCTATATATATTCTCATTAATCCAGGTCATGTCTTGTAGCAGAATTGCAAAAACATCTTGTACACTAAATTTTAAAAGGCAACTGGACTTTTATTTTTTAGATGCTACAGAGAAATGTTTCAACTCTCATCCAGGAGTCTTCTTCAGTCTCATTTAGAAAGAAAAATGATACGGAATATTTGAACACATTTCCCAAATGTATTCTCCACATTTCTCCATCCAAGACTACAGATTTCAAATTCTTGATAGAGGAACCAAATGGCTTTCAAGAGGAATAAAAGAAAGCATATACATTAAGACATTAAATACTTCAATTAACAAGGGGGGAGGGACAAGATTTCAATTGCCCCCTGTTTACA
>JANHZU010002623.1:6173-22696 GCA_032468055.1 Acrochordus granulatus | reverse complement strand
TTATTATTTTTATAAACAACTCAAGGTGGAAGACTGATTTAATATACTTTCCTCCGCCTATTGTCCCCACAACAGCAACCGTGTGAGATGATTTGGATGGAGAGAGAGTGACTGGCCCAAAATCACCCAGCTGGCTTTCATGCCTAAGGCAGGATTAAAATTTAAGGCCTGACAGTTGCTACTCTGGGAAGTTAGACTAACCTTAACCACTAGACCAAATTGGCTCTCTCGGTAGTAAGTGGTATTTGGGTTGTGACATAATAATGCCAGCTGTGAAGAATTTACAAGGTTTTCCACCGTGGTGGACTTAATTCAACTTAATCCCATCAACAGCAATCTGGAGGCTTGATATCATTCTTGGTTTTTGTTTTGTTTTTGTCCCCACAAAAATATTGCAAGGGGTCTTCCCCAGGCACTGCTGTACTATCCAAGAGCTGTGTTCTTATCATCTGAATCTAGGTAGGTTGCAGTTGCTTGAAAAGGATCCAAGGCATTAGCCAAGGCAAGATAGTAACTTGTCTTTCTTGCAGTGACATCTGAAGGCCAAAATAGCATTGGGTGTATGCCCATACACCCACATTCATACTTTCTTTAGGTTGAATAACTTCTAGCCTTTCACTATTCCAAGAAAACTGGAATATTTTTAGAGTTGAAATTAGATTTCCACAAGTTTCAGGGATTCTCCTAGAACAGGAAACTAACAAGCAATTAAATGCTTATATTTTGTTTGGAAATGTTCTGTTAATAAATGTTTACGTTTTTATATTTGACAACTTAATCAAATTAGCATAAGTAGAAACCATTCTTAGACTGCAATTTTATGCATGTAATTGTGCCACAATGTGCTTATGTTATCTATTTTTTTACTTTTTTAAAATATACTGTATAATTAAAAATACCTTGGAAGAATGTTTTATGTGACTTTTTTGGCGGCGGCTGCCTTATTTTCTGGGATCTTTTTCTAAGGCTATTGTTGATTTGTGTTTTAATTTTTTTCATGACATAAGAGTTTTTTTAATCATCTGAGAAACAAATATTTTTATAAGTAAATTATAAGCTAAAGAATTTGTGAAATGAAATAAAGATTACTTTGCCTATTAAGTTTATCCTGATCAGCAGAATCTACAATTTTAGCATCTGGATTTTACTTATTTATTAGATATATATCCTACAAATCTAGACCATATTGGCTATATCACAATCACTTTTTTAGACTTGTTATAATATTGGTCTCTTGATTTATCCAGATGTTGTTTATATACTAGATTGCTTACTGATTGCATTAATGCTTTATTTTCTGATGGCTGCACTTTAGTATCTAGTTTTTAACTTCTAAACCTAGCTTGAGTTTACATTTCCAACAACTAATTTCCAGGACTTTCGAAGGACTGCTTAATTTTGGTAAAAGTTCTACCCTCATTCAATTGTATAATTTATTATGAAAATTATTCTTCAGATACCTTGCAAGATACAAAGGAAGTTAATACTTCTTGAAATGTTAACAGAAAATTGAACATTTAAATGGAACAACTGAGATTCAAAATTTTCTTGACTAGTATAAATGGCAATTTAACAAATAAATACTGGGTAAATTGGTTTCAAAATATATTTTAAAGAGTTCGTAACTGCAGTTCTGTCAGTCTTTTTATGAGAAAGTAGTCCTCTGCATAATTGGTATGCTAAACCACATTTGTATGTACAAAAAATTGATGTAGACATAAATATAAAATAAATGTCACTAAACATCTCAGTATAGGGGTGAGCTGATGCAGCTTTCAGAAGATCCAGCAAAATACATTGTCTCAAGTGCATCATTTGAAAATAATAACTTAAGCAAGTTATGCATTTCAGAAATATAGCCACCTGATGAATCCCTATTAAGAATTCCAGCAGTTATAGTCCCTCTGGGTTAAGTATCCTCAAAAATTTGAATATGTCTGTGACAATGGGATTCTTTTGACCTGCTTAGTCAGGTTGATCTAAAACCAACTTGCAAAAATCTAGATTAGGTAGAGCCAAATATAATTGAGACAGGTTCATATTTACCATGAATTTTGAGCTGATAGTCATGATGGAGCCTCAGTCTGAATGTTAAATACTCCTATACAATCATTTGGGAGGGGCATGCCCCATGCCTCAAGCAGTGAGGTGCTGGACCATATATAACAAAATCTGAATTCTGCTTGCAGTGAGATGCTGGACAAGAATCCCAATTCTGTTTGATGCTATTACAGAAAACGTGGTATGTCATAGAGATTGCCAAACACGATAGCTTAAAATTCTGCGATTTGGCTGTTCCCTCCATCATACTACCCCTTCTGTGCTTATATTCCTGGTCATCATTGTTATATCAAATTGACATCCGCAAGTTTGCCCAAACAGGTTTTGTTGACATACGTTCTTCATTCAGGATCACATTCTGGATCCCATAGATCTTCTTAGTCATTGTCACACTCTAAAAATCCATATTTTCTGATCCAGTGAGTTTCGCCTGAGTATTCCGTAATCTCTCAGCTAAATGGTAAACCTGAAGAACAGCAGCCACAACCAAATATCATACTGATAATATAATGGAACAATTAGTTTAACTATGGAATTTAGACTTGATGATGTCACCAAATAAGTTTTAAAGAAGAGCTAGAAAATTACATGGAGAATAGATCTGCTATTCCTCTTACTAGTACTTCCACAAACACTTCAGGAAAAAAACTGGGAAAAGGGCTACACCCTAATTTCTTGATTGTGAGTTTCCTCTGGTTACTGTGTTACACAGAATATGAAACTAGATGAGCTTTTGGGCTGATCCAAGAGGTGGACTTATTCAGAGGTAACTTCTGTTAAACTTTATGAATTGATTCCCAGGTAAATGTGACTAGGAACACATATAAGTTCTTAAACACTTTAACGTGATCTTACTTCATAACCAAAAATAAGAATGTGCTTACTCATTGTTGGGGATATTATGTTTCATGCAGAAAAGCTAGGAATTAGCCTACAGTATTTCCCTTTGCAAACAGTACTAGAACAAAGAGACAAACAGACCCTGGGTATCTGTAATTTATGCTCTAAGGCTTATAGGTTTAGATCTAATATCCATTGGAAACCTTGTTCAGCAGAAAAGAGCATGGCATAAAAATGTACACATGTAATTATTTATTATATATTGCATATTAATAATGCATCCAAAGAAACATTAAAGTAAATGGAAAGTAATATTTTACTGTCCATTTCCATGAACAGTAATATTAAATCTTGGGGGGAGGGGGAGCTATCAATATAAATCAAAGCACGTGTTTATTATGCTTAGTGATTACTTTCATTGTCCATCGTATTTCAAGTTCTTAATGAACTAACGTATTTGGAATGATTTTCTTATAAATTATGATTCCTACATGGATATTACATGTATGTCAGGAAAAAGCATGTCTTTCTGCGTAACCTACTATGTCTGTGTGGCTATAAATCATACTTAACTGTGTTATGGCTTGACATCACATAATTCAGGAATTTATTAAGTGAGAAGGCTGAATAGAAGTCCAGATATCCAGAATGATAAGAGCATTTTTGTGGAACGATTGCTTTGTCTTATTGAAATGCGCCTTTTAAAAACATTGCCTTATTTCTGCTTCGCATATGCAGATTAATAATGCTTTAGCAGGTGCCTCTCTATAAACACAAACAGATGTCTGATCATTGAATTTTAAACATTGTCCTTTCATATGTATGTAGATTCCACTGCAATGTGAAATAAATCAATGCTGCAAATTGCAGAGTACTATAAACCACCTTGTGGCTGATCTCAAGATTGATTTAGATAGCAGAAATATGTGGTTAAAGCGTTGCCTTTTTTGTCTTAATAAGAAGCAGTTGTATTTTTATTACTGAACCAGGTAAATTGCTTTCAACACTGTTGTAATTTCTCTGTTCCTTTTGACAAAATTAGACAATATTTTAAAATTCCAGATTTAGCTTAACTATGTCCTGGCAATGTATTAGATATCCTCATCTAGTAAATTATTTCTCATTTTAAGAGGAGCCTCGAGGTATCTTTGCAAGCATGCATTTGTTACCCTACTTCCCTTCCTCCCCCTCTTTTATTTATAGGTTCAATAATTGTAATTCAGAGCATGAGCAATTTCTTTTGCGTATGTCCCTTATATTTTAGATATCGGAATAGGCAAAAAAAAAGTAGAGAATCGCCCAGGGTTGCAGGTGCAAGATGGGCCATGAATAAATTTAATAAAATAAATATTGTTACTCAATGCACACTGTTTGGGTGGCATTACCCTAATTTAATGTTAGCTTACTTTTTTTCTCTCTCTAGATGTATTGGTCTTCAACGTCAGTGCTGGATATAATGCTGCAAATTGAAATCCAACACCTCTTAACTCTTAATTCTTAGACCACTAATAATTATATATGCCATATCTGTTTGCCCAGTTTATAAAACAGATATTACGAATTATTAATGAATAAACATTTAAAGCAAAACAGATTTCTGTCAGCTGATTTAGGGTCCAGCCATTTTGGAATCTAGACCTATCCCTTTCTATACCTTTGTTTATGTTATATCCAAGTTTAGATACACAAAAGTGTATTTTCATTTATTTGAACAGCAAGAACTTACGTTCAAGGAAGATGCTTTAGATACTAGGTTACTTTTGCTTATCTCCAAGTATACTTCAGTTACCTGTCTTAATTTTATTACATTGCAACATTTGGTTATATTAAGTTTTATTAGCACAATATGTATTTTAAACAATCATTTAAAAATCACAGAAATTAACCATTATTTAAAATGAATATACAAACTCATGATTTCCAAAGAAAAAGACAAGTTGAAGAAAAAGACATGTATTTCATTGACAATATGGTTATTTCTAGCTCTTCCTTGAAACCAAACAGATTATTCTTCTCATTATTTGAAATCCCACATTATTTTATATTGTGGCTAAGTCTCTGCTATAAAAATTTGTGCAATATATTTTCCTTTTATTTTTTAAACTGAATCAGCATTCTTCTCTTTCAATAAACAGACTTACTAATCGTGTAAAGTATTAGTGAACACATAAAGGCCAGATGTGATCTTTGGAAGCATGAATGTAGCCCCTAAAGCTATCCAAAAGTTGTTGCAGAACTGTATTTTCTAATATGACATGAAAAATATATTAATATATAGGAAGCTACTCATATTTATTTTGGCCATTACCTTGCCCATTTCTTTTTCGTACTTGGCTGGAATATGAAGTATTTTGCCGATATTTTGGAGTGTGGACACGATGGCACAATTTAAAGGCTAAATGTGGGCTGTCATGTCCACCTCTACCCAACATGCAAATGTTACAGGACATAGTAATATTCATTCTAACTTGTTCTTCTGCATTTGGATTTCTGTATCCACTGTATTATAACCACTGACACAGATATCAGGAAAGGGTGTAATACCCAGAATTAAATATCTTCTGTTATAGATTTGCTTCTTAATAATTGTCCCAATCTAATCTTTTTAGCAATTTCATAAAAATTAATCAGTCTCTATCTAGACTTTATCTAAATGAATGAACAATAAAGTATATAGCTTTTGAGTATAACCATTTAAGATTAGGAATAATTGTAGCTGGCAAAGGATAGACTTTTCAGAAGATGTTTAACCGCATGTTTAATCCACTTTACAGTGATTAAATGGATTTAGTATCCCTGCAGAAAATGATAGCTCTTACTCTTCCTCTCTCTTTCCAAGGTTACAGAGTGGGATGAATTTACAAATCTGCTTTGTCAATGACAGTGGAAGTGACAAAGATAGTGATGCTGATGACAGCAAGACTGAAACTAGTCTAGATACACCTTTATCTCCTATGGTGAGTTTTGTTCTCAATATAATAAGCACATCTAGATCCTTCAGAAAAGTTGGGAAGGATAAACCACCTCCTTCCATCCTAGTTCAACATACTTTTACTACATTATGTTTATTGGCAAACCTACACTTTATTTTTTCAATATATTTCTATGTATGTAGTTTGAACTTATAAAATAAAAGTCACTGAAGTTGAAAAACATTAATATGTATGGACTTCAACTCCCACAACTGATTGCTTGGGAATTCTGGGTGTTGAAGTCCACATATCTTAAAAATTGATGAGAAATACAGATATAAATGATAATGAAAACCTTTTCTGGTGATGTCAATTGTCATTGGGAATTACATGCCTGGCCTCAAAGGCTGCTCTTGACTGGCTTGGTTTGTCAATAAGCTAGTCCTGCAGCTCTCTAAGTTTTTGAATGCTAGAATAGAATGCAGAATATACTGGCTAAATTTGACAGTGACATTTAAGTATGTTTTAAATAATTTTCAATGCTTTTCCTTTATGATTTAATTTCTCATTAAAATCTAGGACTTTCAGTTGGGGGTTGTTAATTCTTCAAACAATTTTTGGATGTGATTCCATCTAATTTTCTGGCCCTATTGCTTTTTCTGACATCCTACCCACTTGAATCTATCACGATTTATATGATGGTGCAAATGGTATGGAAGGATAGAGAACTATTTCTTTATTTGCCACCCAACCCAAAACAAAAATAAAACAAAGATAACAAACCCAGAAGCTAGTTCCCTTTGTTTAGGAACAAAGGAAAAGAAATAAAAGGAGCTTCAGTTACACTTACAAAGGTAATTTTGTTTGTGGGCATGGCACACACATATACATACATATACAATGTACTGCCCAATTACATTAATTACATCAGTGTGTGTTTTTTATATTTGTACATATATTGACTAACTACCAAGTCAACTCCTTTTTTACATCAGTATATGGGATCTTGAAACTGATATGTTCATATTTATTTTACATCCTTTTTTAGAGCAAGCAGAGCTCTTCCTATTCTGACAGAGATACTACTGAAGAGGAATCTGAATCCTTGGATGACATGGATTTTCTCACAAGACAAAAGAAACTTCAAGCTGAAGCCAAAATGGCTCTGGCAATGGCAAAGCCAATGGCCAAAATGCAAGTAGAGGTGGAAAAACAGAATAGGAAAAAATCTCCAGTAGCTGATCTTGTATGTATTACATAAAAATTCATTGCCATTAATTTTCATACGTTTTTGGGATCATGAACTCTCCGTTATCTTGGAGGGGGATCTATGTGTGTGTGTTTATATCTTTTTATAAATTTAGAATATTTTTAACAAATAATTCACAGTAGTCCTCACGTTATGCCACTTGGTCAGAGATTGTTCAAAGTTTCAAAGGCACTGAATGTGGGGGGGGCATACAAGCAAAGTTGTGGCTGTTGCAAGATCCTTGCAGTCATGTGATCATGATTCAGGCTCTTGACAACCGGCTCACATGCAATCAGCAGAGGAGTCCTTCTCCGGTTCCCATCGGCTAAGGAATTTTGGCTGGTGGGGTGTAGGAGAAGAGCCTTCTCTGCCGTGGCTCCTGCCCTCTGGACCATCTTGCCCCTCGAGCTGAGGGATGCCCCCTCCCTGATGGCCTTCCAGAAGGGCCTTAAGACCTGGCTCTGCAAGATGTATGTACATACATCTGTACATAGGTATACAGTAGAATCAAGAAATTATATGTGCTCAATATCCACTGTTCAGATCATTTAAATATAAAATGAACTTTTATCAACTACTGTTCTTACATAAGAAAATATGCTAAGGAAATTGATTTTTGTGAACAAAGAGTGCTAGAACTGATGCATGCTGCTAGAACTGATGCATGTCTAAACTGTTTTAATGTTATTTTTAGCTGCCACATATGCCTCATATAAGTGAATGCTTGATGAAAAGAAGTTTAAAACCCACAGACCTGAGAGATATGACAATTGGGCAATTACAAGTGATAGTCAATGATCTACATTCACAGATAGAAAGTAAGCAGAAAATACCTCTTCTGTATTTTTTTCTTTGTCTCAGTATTATTCACAGCATTTTAATGTCAAAATATATTGGGTTTCATTGTCCCCATGGCAAGATTATAATGAAATATGGAGCAAAAATAAATCTTAGGCTTGGATATCAGACTCCTGGGAATCAATTGTTATTTCATCATTTGCATACAGGCTTCCTCAGGGTTTTCCTCCAACATGCCAGCTGAATGAATTGACGTTAATAAATTGATATTAGTATTCTCATCTAACATGGGAGAGTAGAGTCTAAAAATATTTAAAAGTTAATGGGGAAAGGGGGAAGAGAGTGACATTGTCCCTAAACCAGACATGAATTCTAACCTTAGAAATACTGTACATCTGTCCTGTCCAGCACTTTATGAAAGACTGAGTTTTTTTGTGGAAGTAAAGGATAAAGACAGTTTGGAATCAAATTCACCTTTGGGGTCTGCATCCCTGCAGTACAAATATTAGTGACTTGCCATTGCCTTCTTTCTGTTACTTTACTATCCTACTCTGGTCACAAAGGTTGAGTCAATTTGTATTAGAGACTGTGTGAATGTCACTAATGTACTAGCAGTCAAACATAAATGCATCATATTTATATATTGTGTATGTTTTAATGCTATGTGATTTTTTTCTGGCTTATTATTTTTTTCTGTTGTACGCCATTTAGAGACAATATTTGGATTGTGGAGCCTAATAAATCTAATAATTAGGTTGTTCATCTTCTGGTGTGGCCGCAGCTTGCCAACTTTAGTTATAGTTCTGACACATATGGAGGAAAACAGGTTGTGAAAACTGAGGGGCCTTTATCTAATTAGGGAGTAGAAATTCATTTTAGTTGTTTCTTCTGACATGAAATCCGTAGCTGTTATAGTCAGAACAATAGCTGCTTTCATGTATTTGTGGAGCCGGGGTAGCATCTTACATCAGTTTTTCCTATTTTGGTGTGTTCTAGAAGGGCTGGCATTAAAACATAGACATTTAGTCCCAACATAATTGGAGGGCATGACCTCTTAGATAATGCAGCTTCCGTCCTTGGCAATCCGTTGATGGCAAATGCAGCTTTAGTTCCTTAGATATCCAGTACTAAAGATTTTCCATCAGTTTCTTCAGTAG
Organism: Acrochordus granulatus; assembly: GCA_032468055.1. NCBI lineage: Eukaryota > Metazoa > Chordata > Lepidosauria > Squamata > Acrochordidae > Acrochordus > Acrochordus granulatus. Next base: position 13,679 of record JANHZU010002623.1, on the reverse strand, counting down.
AAGAAAAGCCAGACATTCCATATATTGCCTGTCGACTTAACAATTAAAGATTCTATGCTGCTTCAAAAATTTGTCCTTGATTATCCCATGAGGCCTACAACAGTATTATTTCCGTAGTTTCTATCCACTATTCTTAAATCATGACTTCATATCCTTCCTCATTTATACGCAAGCCAAAAATTAATGGAAACCATTATATTATTTGGAATGAAATATGGAATGTCTGCCTCACAGAGGCTAAAAGAATCAAAATATTAGTCATAGAAGAAAATTGATTCTAACTGAACTCCTTTTTCACTCTTTCTAAAATCAGGTTTAAATGAAGAATTGGTGCAACTGCTGCTTATTCGAGATGAACTGCACACAGAGCAGGATGCAATGCTGGTAGACATTGAAGACTTGACCAGGTTAATATCAGTGTCTATTAAGTTCTGTTGGTAACCTGTATGGAAATCATTTAATGGGAAAATGACCTATCACTGCTACTTGTGGTGGGAGGAAATACTCTGAATTCCTCAAGCTACTTTCTCATCAATACAAGCTTGGATCATATCCCAAAAGCCACAAAAAGTCTCTAAGACCATAAGTACACAGGTTGAAATGGCTTGTTTTTTAGGGCTATACAACAATAGCATTTACAGCAAGCCAAGATTTCATCAAAATGATGACAAATGTACCATGATGTCACAACACAAGCTTAGCCCACATTATAATGTGTATTTCATCATGCCCCATTTTTTTTGGAAATTCATTTCTGCATTGTTTTTCAAACCAATATCATAAAGTAATATGCAGAGGCCTTATTCCTCCAAAACTGCTACAGGGCAGAAGATAAGTAAAACCATTAGAATGAATAATTGCAAGGGATGGAGGAGTTAATTTTTTTAGAACAGCAGCCTTCTTAACTTATTACTTAAGGTGCAACTTTTTGCATTAATTAGTTAGCTTCAGTTGGTAACAGACAAATTAGGCTGAGGCATCCAAAATGTTGGATCAAAAAACCTGCTACCATTCCTTCTTTGGTAGAAAATGTTGTTTGGGTAAATAATTACATACTTGTCCCTCAGTTCTCCTGGAATCAAAGTTTAGAACATGGGAAACATCTGGTTTGGTAAAGGGTATCTCTCATTATTGCTGGTAGGGTTTTTGGTTCAGGGTTTGTTTGTTTGTTTGTTTTGCTGTTATATTTTTATCCATACAAGTATCTCATTTTGTGCTGATTTGATGAAGGTGGATTTGTCCTTTAAAATCAGATGATGAATTTCAGATTTTACTGATTAAACAATTGCTTGTGGTTTATACTTCCCTATCTGGTTATTAATGGAGCTTCTTAGATCATTGAATCTATCTGTAATTTAGAAACTTTGAATTTTGTCTCATTATTTCTAGTGAAATAACCTTCTGGCAGTTCCTATCTGTCTCACCTTTGCTTTGGGAAGAGCTGGTTGCTAGGGAAATGGTAAATTTTGTCAAGACCAGTACAGCTGCTTCTTTATTCTAGGGTCTGCTTCGAGTTCTTCCTCTTGACTAGAATACTGTTGTTTGATTCTACTTTTGCCACATTCCTTTCTCAATAATTTACTGCTGTTTTCTTTTTCCTAACTTTGCTGTCTCTTTCTAAAGGCTCTTTCTCATGCATTCTCAAGTTGTTAGAAAAGTACATCAATATACCTTGTGCTGCTCTAACTGTTTAGCTCTAATCTGCCTCAACACTGAAACTTGCAAATTCTTACAGTTTTACCACAGGGCAATTTAAGAGCAGCAATTAGGGGTTTCCCCTAACATTGTGTCTTCTCCTAACATCAACTTCTCCATGCTCCACCAATCACTCTTCTTGAGGTATGGAAGGCAGGCTTGAGCAAGTGTGGTTGGGATGAAGGCTTCAGCTGCTGTCAATTTGCCCAAGTGATGAGTCATTACTACAGAGCCATCTTGGATCAGTAACAGGTCTTCCAGTGTCATGCCCTCAAGGTCTGATTTAGTTATAACACAAGACTACTTCAAGCACTCACATGCCTCTACTCCCACAGTTCCTCCTGGGATCTCTTCACGTCACCAAAATGTGCAACTCATGAGCAACTAGCAAAACACTGAACTCACCAGCAAGATTTGGCCACAGCTGCACTTACTCAGCAGAGTGTTTATGTTGTTGTAAAAAGAAGGTTCTCTTGCCAGCAGAAATTTCAGCATCTGGCTTGCCTATCATGATATTTGAAATCTAGTTATTTACAACCCTAGCTTGTTGACTAAGTATGCCTTCATCTCTCCCTTGGTCTGGTATTGCAAATCTTCAGCTTGAGTTTAGACTGCTTGACTTGGAAATTTGCCTTGCTCAGCTAAGTCTTACCTACATTTGATTGCTGTTTTCTGCCACCTTGCTGTTGGGTTTTGCAGAAGCAAGTCTTCCCCTTAACCTTCCATGTGTCTAGGAACTGTGTCTGGCTTCTGAAGGAGTGCTAAAAAAAGCCAGGTCATGGAACCCAGGCTGTTTCTAAGCATAGTTTATGAATGCTCTGGCTGCCAGATCAGTGGAGCAGAGAAGAAATATAGTGTGAAGCACAAAAAAAGAGCCCTATCACTTTATTCAAAGCCTGTCCTCTACTTTTTGACTAAGTCAACTGGGTTATTTTTGGACATCTCTTTACTGAACTCCCTTTTGCTGTAGCCCAAAAGGGAAACAGAACTCTTGTCAATTTCACCCCAACATATCCCAAATATACCAAAGGGATAAGTGCTGAAAAGGAGGAACAGTGCTATCAACAAATAGCTGCATCCCAATACCCCAACCAGAAAATGACATCGGAGCAGGCAAAATGACATTCTTCTCTTTTCACCCACCTATAATGAAAACCATAGCAAGCATAGCCCAACAAAATCTTTCTGACAATGGAAAACCTATAATGTACTCACTTGGACTGAATCCATGACAAATTGACAAACAGCTCTTTTTTAAGGATTATTTACAGTCTTTTGAAAGATTGCTGAACATATAGGGGCAGCAGTTACCCTCAAGAACAATATACTAGTATATATAAGGAGGTCACAAAACATTGAAGGTCAGGCATTAGAGGGGCAGATGCTTCCAGAGAAACCCACTGTCCATCTCTCCTTCATCCCAAGCTAAATTAGCTGTGAAGAGCAGAGATCACTGGAAGACAGGCAGTATGGCCACTATAGCCTTAAACAAGGCAACAGGAGCTTCAGGAAATATCTACCCTTAACCACACCATCACTGTGATAGTGAATGAAGTATCATGCATGCTCCAAGTTTGAGCAGATGGAAAACACCACTAAAAACTGGAGCTGTAAGCATTAATTTAGGTACTTCTGCATTAAATTGGAAACAACATATAGGTTATCTTATGAGAACATGTTCTCTAAAACCAGTGGTGCATCTTTATGCCATAGGTAGCAGAACTTGAAGATGACCCCTAAGTTACCTTTTTTAAAGATCATGTATTTCTTTTTTTTTCCGACTTCTTTCTTCATGGGATAGGTGACATATATACCAATGAATTAATTGTCTATACTTCCAGAAGACTGCAATTAAATATTTAAAGTATGGAACCAGGATTGGCCACAGAAAATGACTTTGTATTTTTGACTTGAGCAAAATCAAAATAACCCTAGAGATGGCTAGAGGAAAATCAATAAAGTGAAGTTTCTAAGTGCAGCTTCATCTTTTTCTTTTCCCCAATTCTGTGTGTTTAAAGAGAAGAGCTAAGTAATGGTGCAAACATATATTTATTGTGTTTCTTATCCAAAAAGTCTTTCATTTTTCTTGTCAGAGGATGGAATTTGTTGGGGGAAAAAATAGATACAATAGGAAAAATTCACACACTACATAATGCAGGCTGCTCTTCTGTGATTAATTCATAGAATCTTACCAATAGGATGCATGTAATAATTTGAAATCAATTTTTCTTTTGGTGGACTTTTCATATTGGATTTCCTCAGCTTGTGATAGATTTTAATCCTAAAAGGAAAGAGTTCATCATCTGTAAACCACAACTTAACTGAGCCAAAGCAAACCCAACTGTTTTTTTCTGTAATATTTGTCTTACAGTGTGGCCCCCTATCTGCCATGGTAATTTAGCACCTTTACTACAGACAAGGTAAAATAAAATAAAAACCTCTCCTTATCCAAATCTCTCTAATCCATCCTTTCCTCATGCAATACATACTCTCTTTTTCCCTTTTGTAAACCCTCTGTTGTCCTTTGCTCCAGATTACTATCATGTTTCTCGGATTGTCTCATTAAGAAAGCTTCTATGGTAAATTTACAGCAGTGTATGCTGAACTGTCTTTCTTGTAATGTTTACTTTATTCAATGTAATGTTGTCAACTCTACCACCTTCAAAATTCAGCTCAGACAATATCTTCAGTGCTTATTTATGATGACAGGCCATTGATTATTCAACCATATAGTCCTTTTGATGGAGCCAAGATTTGGGGGGGATAATTTAGACATGACTAATTATTTGCTAATGCATGCCCTTTCTTCTCTCAAGCTCCCTTTCCGAATACTTTTATGCATAGTCGCTTGAGAATTTAGGAGAGTTTTGAACTCTTAGATTTCATAAAGATCTGAAAGATTTGATGGAAAAATCACTTCATATTGCAAAGAAAGTGAGTTCATAAATTTCCCTTTATATTTACAGTGCGTTCTAATTTTAATCAAAATGCTTTTCAAATTCGTAATTTCTCTGCATTAAAACTTGGGGCTGCAGTATTTTAATCGTGAATGTTGAAGAAAATGGAAGCATACATTTATCCAGTTCATCAAGAAATTCATTATGAAGTAAATTCATGGAAAGAATCCATGATAATCTAAATTAAATACGTATACTACATTGCAAAGACAATGATATATCTAAGCATTTCCCAATCTAGAATCCTTCAGAAAAGTAGAAATTACAAGTCCCAGAATTCCTAATGTGCATAACCCGGACATCTGAAAATCATAAAACAATATTATCAGAGGAATACAAGTGAAGACTGACTTAGACATATTAATATGGAGTCCTAGCTGCTCTCTGGTGCACTGATGATGTTGCCTAGCTTGGTAATGAAAAAAAAGGCTCAGAGAGCACCTAGGACACCACAGTTCAGTCCTGAGCTACAAATATTTTATTCTATTGGCATATTAATATTTCGTGTATTTTGGAGCCCTATCTGTAAAATATGGTGAGCAAACATCATATTCTCTGCAAGTTTTGCAGCCCATCATGATCAAAAGGTTCTTATCTATAGACATCTGGAAAGACTACATTGGATGATCTAAATTCTAAAATTGGATATTTTCATTAATATATGTTTATAGATTTTACAATGATAATGCATTCTTTATTACAGATTTTCCTGAAGTTGAGAAAATTAATCAGACACATAGAGAAAAAGAGAATGGATAGCGTCTATAGAAACGGCTTGCATGCCCTCTGTGGGCAAAATTAGGAAATGCATTTTACTTAATTATAAAAACACACATGTGGCTATGAAGGACCAAGTGGGACAGACATTAAGCATGTCGTTAGGAAACTTCTTAATTGTTTGTAGTTAACATCACGCTCTAAGAGGATTTCAGATATTTTTAAAAGAATAGCCGCATGGAAAGGGCTGGTTAAATTCTCTGGTCTCTATTCTTCTGCTGCAGTCTCAGTGGAAGTGCCCTCTTACTGCTAACAGCTTCTGGAAAAAAGCAAAGTTCCTGTGAGTTAGTGAAGATGAAGATGGCAATTGCTACTGTCTAAATTTAAGCAACTGGGGAGCTTTAGAATGACGCCTTTTGCCTCAAGCTTTGGTTGGACCGGAAGTAGCTCCGTCCACATGTTCTGCTTAAAAAGAAGGCATGGGCCGTACACTCTGCTAGCATCTGTTGGCCCCTGTTGAATCTGGAAGTCTGCAGGGGAGATGTTTTTATTCAGAGTTGCTTTAATGAGAGTAAAAATCTCCTTGAAACTCTGTTCTTATAATCGTATTAATGAAGCCAAACACAAGCTGGAAGCTTAGAAGCACAGATGTTTTAGTAAGGTTGACCAAGCCAGGCAGGAGAACTCACATTATTAAGCCATAAGTTATTAAAACATCAGATTCATGAAGTGGAGCCATAACTCCATTCTAAAATAACATGATTTACAAGCTGAAGTATCTATCCGCTTAAAATGATTAGATAATAGGGAATGGAGGAGACCTTTTCCTAAGATCTTTGAAAGCTGCAATATTTTAATAAATGAATAATATTAAATTAATATGCAACTTGTTCTCATCCTGCAAATTATTTCCTAAAAATTAGTTGTAAAGAGACATAAAAACTTCTGAGCTCAATAACAATGTATCAAAATCTTGGATATAGCCATGATATAGGCAGCTCCCAACTTATGACCAGTCACTTAGTGACTATTTGAAGTTCCAGCAGACCGACCTGGGGATACTTACAACCCAGATTCAAATTTCCAACAATCAGGAACCCCATGGTCATGCACTTTGGATACTCAGCAGTTGGTCTGCATTTCATCCATTTGCAGCATCCCACAGCCACATGACCATGTTTTATGACAGTTTTACTGAAAGCAGCATTTACCCCTGGTTTTTAGTAAAACTGTACCCAAGAGACCCATTGGTTAACTAAACAGCTATGGTGATTTGCTGAACAACCATTGCAAAAAGGGTCATAAAAACAGGTTATTCACATGACCGACCCACTTTACAACCATCACAAATTATGACCATGTTGGCCAGGCTTATTATGGTTGTAACTCAAGAACTACCTGTAATATGTTTTTCTTATTTCTCCCCCTCAAAATAATCAAATGAGCAAACTGTGGCTGTGATAAGGACTACATTTGTGCAAATATGGCTATAGTACCCCTTTTGATGCTATTCCTAAATGTTTGGCTACTATTAGGGCTGTGGCCATAACTACAGTCCAGCAGCAGAAGAGTGTGAATCACTAATTCATGCCACTTCTTGATGTCAGATCGGGCAGTGTTATTGCCAGTACTAGCATCAAAAATATAGATTACTCATAAATATTTAAATAACACATATTCAGTACAGTTTTATTATAGTTACTTTTCATGAATTTGCAAAGAAATGAGAGTCCAAAACTTGCTGTGGCCAAACCTTGGAGGTGGGTGGATATAGCCACGGTAATGCATTGTTCTTATCCACCTTCAAAATAAACAAATGAGCATGGTGTGGCTGTGATAAGGATTACATTTGCAAAAATAAGGCTGGTAGTATGTTGCCTGACGCTGTTTTCCACCATGCTTTAAGGATTCATGTGCTTTCCAAGCATAGTTTTAAGGCTTTCGTTTTAAATGTTAAGTCTCTAAAGCATGTTTCTCAAACTTGGCAACTTTAAGGAGTGTGGACTTCCACTCCCAGAATTGCCCAATCAGCATCAGACTTAATAATTTTCTATTACTTTCAATTGAACTTAGTTTCAACTCCTCCTTCCTAGAAGAGTATATACCAGCTCTCTTACCAGTTCAATTTCAGAATTGA
>JANHZU010002620.1:127435-139192 GCA_032468055.1 Acrochordus granulatus | reverse complement strand
GTTAAAGGTTAGTGGTATGATAGTAATCTGTAGAATATGGATAAGTTTTGGGATCTTCTTTAGAAATAGTTTTAATAATATACAGATAAGTTGGACAGCCATATAAATAGACAAATGTAGTTGAATGAATTACATTTGGCAGACTCACACTCTACACTAATACTCTTCCCAAAATCAAGTACTTGAATTTAACAAAAGAAAGAATTTGATAAAAAAAATGAATATTATTTTCAACTGTCTAAGAAAGAATCAGACATTTTTGGCTTATTGCAGGAGTGATAACTCTGCTGCTTTTGAAGCAACTGATTTTAACCAGAGCAAATACAGATTAGGAACATGCTCTAATTATAATGGTTAATTTGGGCAAATAAGCATTTTATTATGCCTCTGTATTTAATGACCCTTTGGAATAATCTGTGACTGGTTTTTCACAAGCAGCCTTTTCCACTTTTGGCTACCCACAAAGCTATTTTTCAGCCTGTAAACCTCTACATTTTGGAGATTTTAAAGGCCAAAATGAATACATACCTTATATATTAAAACTCACAGGAATTGCAGGCATTCACCTATTACAACTCCAAAATATTAGACCATTTCTCTCTGTAATGCCCTCCAAAGGCTACTCAAAAGAGACAGATCCTTACTCAAATGGTAACATCCAGGACATTGCCTCACCCTCTCACTGATTCTGGGAGACTCCAAATTATTGTTTTTTAAATAATAAAACATTGCTTCTCACTCACAAACACCTACAAAACCACCAGAGGATCACACACTTGTGATTTGTGCATAAAGAACAAGAAGATGTATTTGGGAGCAAAGATTGTTAAAAGTCTTCAACACACCCTGCAAAAATTCTTCTCTCTTAACATTTAAGAAAATAACTTGCTTGAGTTGCCAGAGCATGCAATTTGATGATTGTTTTTATAACATAAAGAGGTAAGATTCAGAAATGTAAGAAAAAAATCCACCTGCATCTAAAAGCTTGGAAGAATGATTATTTCTGCTCCTTGGATTAATTTCAGGCCCTTCTCTGATTTTATGGCATTGTGAAGGAGAAAACCGTACAGAGGCATTCAGTAGTTTTGAATTTCTGTTCTGTTTCTTATTCAAGCACACAGAGGATAGGAACTGCTAATGTTGTAAGCTGCCCAAAATCACCATGAGTGAGTTGGGCAGGCATACAAATTTGTTTAATAAATAAATGTAATAAATAAACTGCATTGCTCATTTTCCCTCAAGTGTGTTTACAGAGCAATAAACATCTGTTTCAGTCCTTCCGTGCTGGCAGAGAAAAGTTTGGGTCCCTTTTCATCCATAATGCAGGTAACCGGTTGGATGTGGGCACCTGCCCATCTGTTTGGTACAATTCTCTATTCTCAGCAAAATATTATATTTCTCCCCCTGCCCCAGGTTATGCTTAGAGAAGCAAATCAAACAAAATCAAACTTTTATTACAGCTAAAGACAAGATCAGCAGTCCTGAAAAAATTCCCCAAAAGTAAAAAAGGTAAACATAAAAATATGTACAACTGGAAGAAAATTAGTTTTCAGATCCATGGAGAAGATAATGCATATTATGATCCGGACAGAAGACATTGATCTGGACAGAAGAACATTGATCCGGACAGAAGACATGACAAATACAGCTTGTGCTTTCTCCCAAGATTTTTTTACCAGAGGAGAAATAGCAGTCATCTGAGCATCGCAATCACAGTCCTTCTAAACCAGGCATGGGGCTCAGATATGCATCTCCCCTATGTCAAAAAGATTCCAACCAGTGCAGCTTGGCGCCTTTCTCGTATCTGTGCTGCAGTTTCCAACCGACGAACTGATTTGGATTCTTTTTCTTTTTTTCCAGAAGTGGGAAAAAATGGCAGGGGAGACTTCTCAGGGACAAGGATCAGAGTCTGGCATCTGAGTTGCAAGCATCCTGAGGGTCTTCTGTAGAGGATAGCCACTACTCTGGTGGCTCCTTAAAGGGGTGCACAATGTTTCAAGGGGAAGATATTCCAGCCCTGAACTGACTTTCTGAATTAGATCTAGCAAGCTGCAGCATCTGCACCTTCAGTTAAAACAGTTATATTCATTAAGACTATACTCTGGTCTGCCACACCCAGAGAAGATATCATGAGGGAATCCCTCCTTTACACTCAGGGGCATCCACAGAGAATGGCTTAAAAAGTCAGGATGGTGCTGACTTTTTAAAACCATCAGGTTTTTTGGATGATACCCTGTAGATACCCCATGCATCAATTTCAAGGTATTCACATCTGTCACCTGGAAGCACCTTCAATATCCAACAAGACCAGAAGATAAAACTGGAATATTTGTTTTTTATGCAGTGATGGTACCTGAACCATCATTTCCATCAGGGTTTCTGTCTCAGGAACTTTAAGATGTGTGGATGTCAATTCCCAGAATTCCCCAGCCAGCATGTTGGGGGCCGAGGTCTACAAATCTTGAAGTTGCTGAGGCTGAGAAACAGTGATGTACAATGTCATCCTCACCCATACATTTACATGCTGCCCGGCTCCCCGCAGCTTACCTGAACTGGGCAGCGTCTCTGCAGAGATCAACATTGGGCCTAAACGAACGATCATAAAGCCGGGTCTGGGCTACCTTGAGGGGTGCTTCTTTGTCCTTAATAGCTTGCTTCAGTGCCTCAATGTTGTGCTCTTGGTGCCCAATCTCCTGGAGGGTCTGTTCAAAGAGGGTAGTAAAGATCATTTTTAAAAAATAAATAACCAGGAACTGACCACCAGTCGCATATGAGTTGACAGCAGTCTGCAAGGGGTTGAATCCAAGCACGGGGGGTTAAGACTCAAATATTTCTACGAAGGTATTCAGACAGTCAGCTGTGCTGTGCAATGTTTGAAGCAGGCGTCCGGTGTAGCAAAAGGCTGCTGTTGGTGCAGACCAAATTCTGCACCGAAGGAAAAGAACTTGAGTGCTTCAACTGAGAACTCTGCAAACAACCTAATGTCATAATAACGAACATGCACATTTTTAAGCCACTATCAGAAGGTGGAATTTGCTCTTAATCGTAAGCCAAACAGATCTGGATGCTTTTGCTACAACTCAGCTGAAGTACTGCACCAGAAGCCTCACTGATCCCACCACTGAAAGGAAATGATCTCTGTTATGCTGAACCATCCACCCGTTTTGGATCAACTTTGCTTGTACAAAAAGTGTTGGAATGGCGCCATTCCTAACTTGCAGCAGGTGTGTCTTGTTCTGCAGCTGCAACAGACCAAGTTCATGATTGTCCAGTGAAGAAGAGATAATCAACAGCAAAAAGAGCTGTTTATCCATGATTAGGACCATTAAAGCCAAGGACTGTGTCCATCCACACCAACACAAAGCATTTCCTCTTCTAGGTTTACCCCACTGGGAAGTTATTTTAGGGGGGAAATGTAGGTCATCTTAAGTCCCAAAGGAAAGGCACAATACCAATCTAAGAAATAAAGAAATATGAGATGGTAGTGCAAAAATGCAAAGATGTAAAGATTACCCTTACATTTTTAGACTGGGGAAATCTTTATTAAAATTATAACTGGCCCAGGAGGACAATGGGAGGTTGGGCTGGTTTTGGCTTTGTGCAATGGGCAATCCAGCCATTGCAAATGATTTTTAAACCATGGTTGATGGGTTGTTGTCTAAACAAGGCCAGGTTTTGTTCCTCAAGAATCTATACTTGTTCAGCACTACAAAATTCCCAGAGTGATGATGTTAAAATGGAGAGGAAGGAGAATGGGGTGAGCACAATCAGGGTAGAACTGGAAGATCTTAAGAAGGTAAATTAAAGTGGTGAAAGAATCCATAGAAACATAGGGAAAGAAGAGGTGCTGAATCCCGATTTTACTAGGTGGGTAGAGACTTCACTTCCGCCTCTCACAGCCTGGTGCTGGTCAGGTAGTAGCCATGCTGATTGGGAATGATGGTGATTAAAAACCATTATGAAGGCAAACGCACTTGGACATCCCACGACATGCATTTTACAGAGTTGACAGTCTCAGAATGTAATGATATCTCTTCTCTGGAGGATGTTTTAAAATGGTTGACTGGGGGCAAAATTATAGCTTATCAGCAGCCCTTAGAGATGAAAGCAAAATAGCTCCCACGTCCAATTTCCTTTTAAAGTCCAAAGCTGAAGATCAACTGAACTTACTATACAAAGGAAGATCGTGGTCAACAAGAACCCTCATCTTGGTTTGATCCTCCATGGCTGCTTCCCACAAACCCATGATACATGTCTGCAACTGTCCCACTCTTTCCCTCCAAGGAAATGTTTGTCAGCTTTGCCCAAACTCTCTATGTCCTTTAGAATCTGCTCCCATGTTTCCTCAAGCAGCACAGTGGGGAGGAACCAGAGGAGGCCAGCCCATACTTTTCGTAAACTGTGCTCCAGCTTGTGCTTGGCATCCTCCAACTCCTCACAACGCTTGGCAAAAGCCTGGTTCACCACGTCATATTGCAGGTGCAGGTCCTCAGCTGTATCATGGAGTATGTTGTCAATCAGGGCACGGAGGTTGATAGAGGCCAGCTTCTCTCGCTCAGCCCGATAAATGTTGTCGTGGCTGTGTTTGGCCCATGTCTCTGGTGTGGAAGCACTGCAGGGGAATGCACATGAGGAAAGCAATGTAAGTCAAAGGGCCAGAATTTTGATGCTGAGGCCTAAATTCACAGGACAGCCTTGGTTGTTGTGGAACCCATCTCAAAAAAAGCATGTAGGAAATGGGATAGCAGAGCATGGAAAGGTAGTCCTTTCAGGAGAATCAGGTTCAAACCGTTATGGCCATGAAGCTCACAGGTCAGCCCCCCACCTTTCTCTTGATTGACTATGTGCCATCAAGGCATTGTGGACTCCTAGCAAGCATATAGATGGATTTTCCTCTCTCTTAGCCCATACTATTTTGGTGTGCTGAACGAAAGAACCACCAAGACTGTTCTAAGCTACCTGGAGTGATGAGGGGAATGTCCAGATACACTTACTGAGTAGGTCGTTTAACTTACTGTGATAAACAGCACCACTTCCATTCCCGGGTTGAGCTCAAATGTTAATCTTCTTGACAACAGCATGAAAGCGGCTATCCTTCTCTTTTTAAATTATTATTTCCCAGTCAAGCCTACAACCCTGACATTTCTTGGCGATCTCTCATCCCAGACTAGCCAGATCTAATCTGATTTAGTTTCAGACAAGGTTGGCTTAGAGCTACCATCTGATACTTAAACTACCCCCACAAAAGTGACAGATATCAGGACAATGTGCAAAAGTACAGGCAAAGGAATCAAAACCTTAATCGAAACACAGTTGTACAAAACAGTCAAATGAATAATATTGTGAAAAATAGACTTGATAGAGTGCCTAGCAGACCTTGAGGAAAAAGCAAAATATCAAAACAAATAGTAACAGTAAGAAGAGGGACCAGTATAGTAACAAGTCAGAGCTTTTCGATGCATGAGTAGGGACTGAAACCACAGCATCATCTGTATGAAGAACATTTAATTTCACCTAATGAAAATGAATATCTGACCAGTATCTCCAAGGGATGCTCATTTTGTTGCCAGCAAAAGAAGGAGGGCATCAGCAGGCTTTAGGGAAGATAAACATTTGCAGAAATAAAAGAACTGCAAATTGGAGAAGGGGGGAAAGAAAGGTGGAAGGAGGACCAGGTCACATGTGCATTGAAAAGTGATCTGCTCCAGGGTGGAAAATGGAAGGAGGAAGCTAAGAAAGCTGGACTAAAGGATTTCATCCCATAATACTGCATTTATGGCCTTTGTTCATCCGCAGCAAGGACTCACACAGTGTCTTACCTGTCCTCAAACTTGGATGAGCTGGGATGAAACTGAATGTTGGTGTTCTCGTTCTTGTACCGCCCACATTTTTCATCAATGTTGTAGGTTTCAACCTTGTCAGACCAGTCCATCTCGCAGACCTGCTTGTGGTCCCGATTTAACCTGGAGAGTTAAGGGACCCAAAGACCCGAAGTTCAAAGCCCTGACTGAAAGTTCCCTTTGAAGCAAGTTGTTTGCACAATGCATGCAGATTTCATAGGCAAAAGTCAATTTACAAGTCCAGCTTCTATTAGCCCCATCCTCATCAGATGATGCTCTGCAGGGAATGGAGCCTCAGAGCAAGAACCGGAGCAATTTTTGATCCCCCTAAATATGCACGAAGATTAGGGAGACCTTCAGATAGCCTTGGAAGTAACCCTGGGGGACTTTCGGTCATTCTTTCTCAGCCCAGCCTGCCTCACAGGATTGTTGTGTGGAAAAATGGAAATCTGGTACAGTACTGCACTTAGAAGCAAATACTGACAAAGTACTGCTAAAAAATAATATTATTTCTGGAAATTAGCTTTCGTAGGACACTTATTTGAAAACTGAAAATGTTCAGAAACCTGACATTCCATTAATTTCAGAATAGCTTCCCATATTTTTTTCTTTAAAAAAGCAGATTTTGGATTTCCAGCAGATTTCAAACAGGGACAGGACAGAATACTTCTTGTTCTATGTGTCACCTGGTGGCAATTTAAACTGAAAAATAAGAAAGCTTGACAGAATGTAACGTCATGCTAAGAACATCTCAAGAGTGCAATGGAAAATAATTGGAATATAATTTGAGAAATTGTCTCTCTCAAATCATTCCAAGCACATAATAAAAATCTGTAAGAATTAAACAGTGAGGAAGTTTGTAAAGAATCTGAGACCTGCTGTGTAATGTGCAAGCACAGACAAGTAAACATTAAAAGGGACTCGGAAGAAGTGATTATCTGGTTATTGCACAATTATTTTTTTAAAAAAATTCTGTAACTTGCAAACATACAGAGCCATAAACTATTGCAAGGAAGCAGAAAACATAAACTTGAGATTCACGACTTCTGCTTGTCTTTTCTTATCCATAATTCTTAACAGTTCGACTTGCTATCAGATCTACAGAAAACCTTTGGTTTTCCTGTATTTTGTGCAAAAAAAGGCATAGTGGAGAAAAGAAACACAGGCTCTGCTCTCTGGTTCTCCAGTATTTTGTCTTAATTTTTGTTAAAAATAGCTCCTTTATCCTGCAAGTTCGACAGACTGAGCGCCTATCTCGTTTCCTATATTATACCGGCATCTAGTGGAAGAACAGGAAACGAACAAAAAACTGTTTAAAAATCTTTTTTTTTTTCCTTTGGAAGAGAACAAAAAGATGGTCTGGCCTGTTTTGCAATGCCCAGAAGTTTTCTTCCTGACACAAAAGAGGTTTCTTTTTTGTTTTACCTAGGGTGCTGAATATTGCTATTGTCCATATTTCTGAGCTGGCTTTCTTGCTGGAGATAGCAAGTGGGATAAGTATGTTCTTGTTTACCATAATTTTAATGCTTCGTAGCCTCCCTGCTGCTCACATTCCCAAATCTGCAACAACAACAACCCGGAGGAGTAACTAACTCTCCCTCCCCCAATTTCTTCCTTAACATTGAATGGAAGGAGATGCCAAGGGAGCTGCAGTGCAAAACTAAAGAAAATACATTACTGGATAAACATCTGTGGATCATGTATTTCTAAAGTTAAAATCACATCCATATACAGTAAGCTAGAGCTAGGCATGCAATTTTCCCTTTCCGTGCATTTGAGACAGACTGTGATCTATGAAAGCCTATATTTTAAGCATTTCTTTAGGGTTTATCATGTGACCAGGCTCCATTTTGACTACAAAGTGAACATAGCCCCCAAAGGTGTTATTACATTAAGAAATCTTAAACTGAAATTGTCCTTACAGGAGTAGAGTGTAATAAAAACAAGATGTAATGGAGAATTTTTTTGAAGCGGGGATGGCACGTCAGATATTTTGCCTCTTCTTCCGCTGTTGGAGAACCATTACGTTGATGCCGTTCTGACACGTCCATTGCAAAACGGTCAGCGCTCTTTCATGATGAGTTGTTGTTGTTCAGGTTTGCTGCTAAAAATGGGGGGGCTAGGAGGGACACTTGCGTCGCTTAAAACCAGCTGCTTAGTCAGAGATGCAAAGGGCTGCGATGCACATATAACTGAACTGTCATGGCCATCATTTTGCCTTTTTTGACCACATCCCACAAACACCCTTGTTTTAACCACCCTGTCCTTTCCAGAAAGGGGAACTAGGGGGGTTGAAGGTAGGACAGTCCCTGTTAGAAGGTGAGTGACGTATAGATTAATGCGAGTAAGATTCTCATAGTGTACATCTTGCAGCAAGGTTCCTTTTTCTATTTTAAAGAAAAAAATTGCCACATCAAGGCCATATTGCCCATCTGTTGCCTAAAAATTTTATTTCTTTTTCACTCTCAACCTTTGGTTTGTCAAGTTTTGGGAGGGTTTTTGCTTTAGGAAATGTCTTGTTGAGCTGTGTCTCATTGGTCCATCAACCTCATTCTCCCTTGGAAATGTTTGGCTTGAATTTCAAGACCAGCGAAAGAAGGCTCACTTTGCAACAGATTATATTCATCTCCTCTCCCAAATACTCCACTTAGTCTTCCCATCAAGGATCACATTTCCCAGGGCTGAGTTCACACACGGTGTTCTTAACCAGAATTACTATGTTGAGGCAGCACATAAAACCAGAAATAAACCCCAAGTCTCTGGGTATTCTGGAGGTGTGCAAATATTCCAGGCCAAAAAGGTCCAACCAACAAGTGGCCAGCATTGGCCTACCCTTAAACAGGCCATGCCTTTGAGAAGGGTTGGTCAGCGTGGCCATTTCCAAGTCAGTTGAAGTGGACACCTTGCTCCAACACTGAGAAAACCATTCCGTTGAGGCCAAAGTGGGAGATGGGGAGGTGAAACATCGTGACTCTGAAATGCATTACAGACCACTTGAGAGATTCATCCACTCCCATAGTTAAATGTCAAGCCATGGGACAATTTAGTGTGATGTGTGAACTAAGCCAAGGATTTTGCAGTTTATGGCAATCATTGTGTTTCATTTTGTCACTGGTGTTATAAAACCCTTGAATCTCTGAAGCAGGGTCAAAGCAAGCTATATACAGATTGTCCTCGACTTATGACAATTCGTTGAACAACCATCAAATCTATGATGGTGCTCAAGAGGGTGACTTACACCAGTCCTCACACTTACAACCTTCACAGCATCCCTGTGGTCACATGATCCAAATTTGGGCTCTTGGCAACTGACATGTATTTATAATGGCTGCAGTGTCCCAGGATCACGTGACTGCCATTTGGGACCTTTCCAGCCAGCTTACAACAAGCAAAGTCAATGGGGGAAGCCAGATTCACTTAACAATTGCATATTCACTTAATGACTATGGTAATTTCCTTAATGGCTGCTGCAAAGAAGGTAATAAAATGAACACCACCTTACTTAGCGATGGAAGTCCCAGTCCCAGTTGTGACAGTAAATTGAGGACTACTTGTATTTTTAATCACATTTAAAAAAAAAGGGAGCTTGGCAGTGGGTGGCAGGACCAGAAGATCATCCAAGCAGAATCAGGCACAGCCTTGCTTAGCCGTGCAAAGTCTTTGTCCTAAGGTTTGGCAGCAGTGGAGGCAGAGACGCAGAGGGGGAGTTACATTTACAGCTCCTCTGCAAAAGAGCAACCTCGGGTCGCTTCAAGGCATTATTGCACCCCACCAAACGTGGCCGTCAATCACGAGCAGCCTGTAAAATACTGAAATGGGCCTTACTGCATCTGGTTAATAGCTTGCTTCACTGTCCTTTTCAGGAGCTCTTGGATATTCCGGATGAGCTCTGTCTCCTAGACAGAAAGGGTAAAGATATTAGTGCCAGAGGCAATGAAGGGCAGCTTTTAAAATGACGGGCACCACTTCTACCTTTAGATTTGGCTGCATGCAGGTGGTCCTCGCTTCAGGACTGGTCACTTAGTGACCGTTTGAAGTTATGATGGGCCTCCCCAGAGCTACTTACAATATGCTTTCAGAGTTCCAATGACCGCATGCACGCACACACAATGATCATGGGGTTGCATTTTGGGCAATTGGTAACCAGCTTGCATTTAGCGCTCTTTGCAGCATCTCAAGGCCACATGAGCATGACCTTCAGGGGTTTTTTCTTTGCCAGTTTCGAGTGTTTACTTCTACTGTCGAGCAAAAAATGCTCATTGAGCAAAATGGGTTTGTTTAACGATGACTGCATGCGCTTAACATCTGCTGAACAATTTGTAAAATCGGGTGCAGTCACATAGTGACCTGCTTAAGGACTGCCACAACTTACAACTGTAATTCTGTGTTCAGTTATGGTCATAAGTTGAAGACTACCTGTATCGTGGGTTTGAAAGCAAAAGCACAATACAGCATTTATTGTGTATTTAATACAATAACCAAAGTTAACCAAATTTCCTAGAGTCAAACAATATGTGATACTAAATGCACAGCATTTTGTTTAAAAAGATCCGATTGTTATTTCATCAAAATTTCTAGACCTCATGATCGCAAACCTATGGATAACCCAGGCTGCTGAAATCTCAAGAGTGAGAAGGGTTGTGGAAAGTTGGTGCAGCCACCATCCCCAAACCCACCGTCACAAATACAGAATATCTGAATCTAACAGCAAAAACTGCTGACCGGTGCAGGTTGGGCACAAGAACATCCTGTTCCCTGACTGGAGCTTTTCGCAGCCTCTGAGCATTCCCATCACTTCGGGTGCCCCCTTCCCATGCAGAACAGGGCCTTGGCTCCTCTCCCTTTCCATGGCCACTCTTGGCATCGTAAAAATGTTCCACAACCAAAGAACCTGGGTCACATGCTGGCATGGTAGTCTCTGATATGTATAACAGGGCAGATTTGGGTTTTATTGGGGAGGGAAGGAGGGGCTCAGAACACGGGGTGTTAAACTGAGGGGCAGGGCGAAAGAGGACGCTCCCAGTTGGGGAGGGGAGAATGGGCCTTTGGAGGAGAAATGGAGCAGTCACTTGGCTAAGGGATCCCCTTGACCCCCTTGCAGTATGCAGCCCGCCTCCTCTGTCTGCATTTCTGGGGCCAAAGACCTCAGAGCCCCGTCCCCACCCTAACAGAGAAAGTCTGACATTTTTGGATTTACTCCTCATTTTGGGGTTGGGAAAGCTCAAGTCAGAATGAGGGGTGTCTTTTTGGTAGAGACTTAAAGTACACTCAGCACTCCTTAAAAAATGACCCTAAAAAGAAATGTGTGAGTCTTTTCCCTTCTTGATGAACAAGTTCAAGGAGCAAAAGAGATGCCTCCGCAGACCCCAACTTGTGTCCTCACCCACTCCAGTGATGCCACCTCTCTGGGAAAGGGATTGGTTGGGGCGGAGCATGGGAAGGGAAGCTGCACCTGGGGCATCTGTGCAGGAGCAAGCAGGGATGTCCGAGGGAAGGGTCAAGCAGAAAGCTGCCTAGCCCTGGCTCATGCCAAGTACAGTGGTACCTCACAAGACGAGTAACTCACAAGACGTGAAACTCGCAGGACGAGCAAAAATAATGAAAAAAAAATATTCCACTAGATAAGCCGCGACTCACATGACAAGCAAACTTTGCACGATAACTTCCATGTCATTGGTCAGCGCACTCTGTATTTCTCGTTCAGTCAGCAACCCCGCGCGAGAGTTCTGCCAACACGGCAAGCGTGCGTGCGTTCTGCCGACTCTGCCGCATGCAGTTTACTCTGTTATTGTGTGTGTGACTGACCTTGCCAGAATCCTGATCGCAATGAGCCCCCTCTCTCATTGCGTAAACAATGTAAATTAAGTGAAAGGAGTTCAAGAGATGGAACTCCCAAGACTTCAGACTCCAGATTCAA
>JANHZU010002620.1:103208-113886 GCA_032468055.1 Acrochordus granulatus | reverse complement strand
AGGTTGATCTGAAAGTGGATTTAAAAATTACAAAGTACAAAAATGATATGGAAAAAGATGCTACAAAAAAAACTGGCTGATGACTTAATTAAAGAGATATACAAATAACAAACCAAGCCTGACCTGGATTTACAAAAAGAGCTTGTTAAAGCTTTGATGAATTTTGTGAGAAGAGACAAGAGAAATGAAAAGAAAGGAAATTTCAGGACATTATCTGAATTAAAGATTAAGACTATTAGAAGTAAAAAGGAATATAAAGTTGGTGTATTGATCAAGGTTAAAATATATTGTTACTTCTGGTAATCTTTAATGGATTTTTGCTGATAAGGATTCAAATGATGAGGTTTTAAGGATTTGTTTATAGATAAGAGATGGAATATGGGAAGAAGAGATAATCTGCTGTATTTTAAGAGATGATAAATTATTAAAATTGTTTATACTGTACATTGTGATGAAATGAGAAATTGTGATTTTTAATAAAATTACTATTAAAAAAGAAAGCATTATCAAATAGTAACCCCTAATATGTTCTATGCTTAGCGATAACCTACATTATCATTCAACCAATAATAACAGCTATTTAATTTTGATCTGTTATCCCCATCAAATTGAATGAGCCATTTTTGTTTAATAACATTTAATTTGGTTAATGAGTGACTACTCGCAAGACAAGCACCACACAATGAGTTTGCATGGGAAATCTTACAACGGAGCCGATGGTTCTTATCTCTCGCTGTGTAAAAAGTGTAAATTAAGTGAAAGCCATTCAAGAGAAAGAACTCCCGAGACTCAGACTCCAGATTCTCCTTCCAAGAACAACCCTCCTCGTCCTCTCCTCCCTCTCGTCTCCCTCATGCCAGCCGGGACTCTTCTCAAAGCATAGAAAGACTGACCCTCCCTCTTCCCTGTCACTCACACACACACAGCCCTCCCCGATCCTGCCCATCTGTTCAAGTATAGGAAGATTGTTCCCCCCCCATTTTCCCTGTCACCCACTCACTTTCTCTCTCTCTCTCTCTCTCACACACACACACAGCCCTCCTTGCCCGGCACCATCCAGCCTGTCCCCCTCCTGCTCATCTCTTCTCCCCTCTCATAGCACAGAGGCAGGTTATGACGAGAAGCATTTCCAAACCACTCAGGAAAGACCTCCAGAAAGGCATTGCCGAGGGAAAAGGGGGAAAAGGCCATTTTGTCCTCAAGTAGCAGCGGCAGCAGATCCTCCTGATCCAAGAGGGGCTGCCCAGAGAGCACTGGCCAAGCAGCAGCTGATGGCCAGAATCTGCCAAGGAGCGGTTCCATAAGCGCTGGTTAATTTGTTTTATTTTTAATTTATATTGTATGTTAAGAGAGTCTTCGGATTTCGACGGCATATAAATATAATAAATAAATAATGTTAAGCATTGTTACTTGTTTCAGATATTAGGGACAATCATTTCTGCATAAAATTCCGTTGAAAATGATTCTTTGTGAATATTTTTGGGGGTGTGGAACAGATCATCCAACTTTATATTGTTTCCTGTGAGAAGCCTCGCTTTGGTTTAAGAGCAATTCGGACTAAGAGCATTTTTCTGAAATGAATTAGGCTTGCAATCCAAGGTTCCACTGTACTGGGAGGATCTGGTACACGGGCCATCTGGATAAGCTTGCCTGGGGCCCTATAACATCACACTAGATTTTATTTTGGTCAAAACTCAGAATATCCAGGTTTAGTCCTGAAAAATTATAATCCACTTGAACAGTTTGGCAAACTTACTATATATTTCCTACTTTGGCACATTTGCCTTTCTGACAATAACGCTTATTTTTAATTTACTTTTATGTCACATAACAAAGTTAATGTTAACCATCTTGAACTTTCTGGGAAAGCAGAACATAAGGCAACCTCCCTGAACTTCAACCTATTTAGATTTCCTATGGTGGATAGTACTCCTATCCACCAATGGGGTAGCCCCAACCTTCTCTTTTGCAGATCTGCTCAAGCTGCCAAATGCCAATTGTAGCATCAGATTTAAAAGAGCCAGAAAATGATTTGCAAGAGGTTTGGATGTAGGCAAAATGAACCCTGAAAGGGGCATGCAATATAAGAGGTAGATAGAATAAGAGCAGGAAAAAATGTTATTTGCCCAACAAATGTAATATTACATGTTTCCCATATTGTATTTGCAGATACTTCCTTTTAAAGGCAATACAGTGGAACTTTGGATTGCAAGCACCTCAGTGCACGAGATTTTTGCAAGATAAGCAAAAATTTTTAATAAAATTTAATTCAGTTGATGAGTGGCAACTCACAAGGTGAGCACTGCGCGATGAGCTCGCACAGGAGATCTCACAACAGAGCCAATGGTTCTTCTCTATCACTTCATAAACAGCATAAATTAAGTGAAATGCGTTCAAGAGAAGGAACTCCCGAGACTCGGACTCCGAGATTTCTCCTTCCAGGCAATCCCCCTCTTCTCCTCTCCTCCCCCTCCTCTCCTTCACACCAGCCAGGACTGTTCTCAAAGCATGCACACACACACACTCTCGTCACCCAGAACCATCTAGCCCATCCCCTGCTGCCTGTCTCTTCTCCGCTCTCATAGCATGGAGGCAGGTTAAGGCAAGAAACATTTCCAAACTGCCCAGGAAAGACCCCCAGAAAGACGCTGCTGAGAGAAAAGGCCACTTTGCCTTGAGTGGCAGCAGCAGCAGATCCTCCAAGCCAGCAGGGGGCACCAGACAGCAGCCGGCCGAGCAGCAGCTGATGGCCAGAATCTGCTTCGAAGCGGATCTATAAGTGCTGGTTGGTTTGTTCTATTTCTGCTTTATGTGTTAATCATTGTTACTTGCTTCAGATGTTAGGGACAATCATTTCCACAAAAAACTCCATTGAAAATGATTTTTTTGTGAATATTTTTAGGGGTATGGAACTGATCATCCGACTTCCCGTTGTTTCCTATGGAAACCTCACTTTGGTTTAAGAGCAATTCAGACTAAGAGCAGTCTTCTGGAATGGATCAGGCTCGCAATCCAAGGTTCCACTGTACATATTTTGTGTGTCAACCATTCAGAGTAACGACTCACAAGTGACCAAATCTCATTCTAGTACTATTTTCCTATCAATTCCACATCTACAGGTACAATACACATTTACTCCAAAAAGCTTACAATACATAACAGACAAGAATGAAAAGTGGGAAAGTGGAAGACATACTCAGCTAGAGTACTATCTACCATGGGAATAAAGGGGGATTTCTAAGATGGACTGCATCTCAAGGAAACAACCAAGCTGCTTAGAGGCATTTCCACGCAAGGGAAGGAAGACATATGCTGGAATAGAAGAACAGGAACAGGGGATGCCAGGCCAAGAAGAGCTCTGAAAACAAGGCCAAACTTGCTCACAATCTAGAAGTGGAGGGTATGCCATGAAAGGACTCAATTGCAGAGTAAGTTCTGGATGAACATGAAGTGGTAGCAGTAGACAAGTGAGAGGTGAGTAGCGAACAGACAAAATTTATTTTAATGCTGTACAGAGAAGAGGTCCTGCTCTGCCAACCAACCAGAGGAGGAAGGGTAGGAAGGCAAAGAGAACATAAAAAGAACACTTGATTGACAGGCAGATGTTATTAATGGTTGAGAAATGCAGACAAAGACATTGGACCCTTGGAAGGAGATATGACAAGTCTGACCTCAGAGATGCTAAGCCACAAATATCGAGGCTCCAAAATAGAACAATTAGAAAAATATTTAGAGGCTGGATGGCTGAAACAAAGCTAGATAAATCAGAGTATATGTAAATAATAAGTAATATTAATAGGCATCAGAATTGGAATTGATGAAGGTATTAATAGGCAAGTTGAACAGAACGGCCAATGGAGCATCAGCTGCAGAGCCCTGTTGAGGTGGGGGGGGAATCCCAACAGCAGTACTGAAGGTAGAGAGAGGCACAGTGCTCTTTGACAAGAAATTGTGAAAGAGAAAAACAAGTCAAGAGGATTAAAAGTTCTGACATTTGGGGATTTAAATAGGGGAGTGCAATCAAATGGATTTAAGATGGCAAAAAGGAAAACTGAATACAGACTTTGGATTGGGCAGTTAACTTAAGCACAGTTTCAGTGAAGTGATAAAAAAATAGTCAGAAATGAGCCTGCAATAAATTTAGCAGAATTGTTCTTTGTGCTTCTGGAGAAAATAATATTTAAATAATACAGCCAGTTCTGAAAAAAATATGAAAACTTTAACAAAACAGTGGTTTCTACAGATTATACAAAGCAATTTCTGCAGAATCTATCAAATATAATTACATATTCAAACTGTACTTTCCATAACTACTCAACGACACTGTATGCTTAAGAATGTCACCAACACTGCAGCCTCAGCTGATGGACAAGTAAGCTAGCTTCCAAAATAGACACTTGAAAATGATACCACATTCCACAACATTAAGGGTAAGTAAAACTTAAACTATTACGACAGTCAAATTGTCACATGTTGCTTTTAACTGGAAACAAGCCTGTGACTTTGTTTTCATCAGACACTATTAGGACATTAGATTACCACAAGCAGTCTTTACTGAGAAACTGGAAAACAAGGTCTCCCTTTGACTGGGGTACTCCACCAATGCACAAAATATATGCAACTCATTCAGCCAAACTGTGCTTATAGAGTATTTTTAATAAATGGCCATCTTGTGCAATTTTGTAATAAGTAGGAAATGGTGGGCACAATTAAGAGATGTTCCCAATCACATTGCATTGTTTCAACTTTGCATCCTTAGTGTACTAAGCCTTACATACATTCCAAGTTCAAAAGTCATAATAATTGTTATGTTATCAAAGTGAGTTACAGCATTATTAAATTAACATGGTTGGTCGTACATATTCCTATTGAGATGGGTGTCACAGTCATATCATTAGATGTTTTCTAAATAGATGTTACTAAACTAGCTTCCGCTGGGCCTCAGTGAATCATCTTGATCCTTGCGGGACCGAAATCAGACTAAGGAAGCAATCTGTTTAATTTAAAAAGCTCCAGGCCAGAACTTCAGTTCTGAATACTTTTATCTAAGGACAGCATTATTAAGAATTCATAAAGTTTGACAATTCTCATGATTCTCATGTTATCTAATTTGTATACCCATAATGAGCAGAAACATCTGGCATTAAAAACTTACTGGCAGTTAATTTGACATTGTTCACTACTCAATTCATCTTTATTCAGTGGTGATACTTCTCAATTGGTACTCAAGACCACCAATTTTGGCAAGACTAACACAGACTTTTCACCACAAGTACTGTCTGAAGTTCCCAAATTCCCCTGAAACACAAAGGAAGAAGCACTGCCATCGGCGTGACTCAACAGTAAGCCCAGCACTACCCTGACAAAATCACGAAAGACAGATCTCTTGCAAGTAGTTCCACCTCAAAGCTCATCCAACATAACAAAGGAGCAGTATTCCTATAAGTGTTAGAGAGGTTATAGGAAGTAGCCAATAATGTAGAATTTAAATTAAACAAGGGCTGAGGAGACCCAAGTTCTGCTGTTCAAGTTTTGGATTAGCCATCTTCTCTCAGCTAAACTAGCCTCAAAGGACTGTTAGGGGATAAAATTGGAGGAGGCAGCACTCTATGGTTACCTCTGTCTTTCCCAAAAAAAGGGTAGGACTGCAGTTTAATAAAGAATGTCATGTATGCCAGTTTGTCACAGCACTCAATAATTAATAATCCATGTCAATCCACAGAAACATGGGATTTACAAGTACCAGGAGATTCACAAGATGGCATGTGGATTCTCAAAACTAAGTTAAAATTATATATACATTCATATTTCTATGCTGCCAATTATACATACATACATATGCAAGTAAACAGAAACCAAAAGTAGTAGACATACATAGAAAAGACCATCTGCCCTGGTGCTCATCCTTGGAGAGAGAATCAATCCCATCCATGTAAGGATTTTGAAATATTTACATTGCCCCATAAATTCTTTCCAAAATATATGTAACTGTCAACTATTTTTAGTCAAAGATGGAAAAGTTACCAGTGGATTTTTAAAGCCTTCTATTCAGTTAATTGTTATTACAGAGTTCTAAATTCATCCTCTGTACTTTCATATACCCTTTTTTCACTACTAAAAAAAGCCAAGGTAACATCATAACTTTAAGCAAAGAAGCCTATTCCTTCTTTGCTAAAAAAGTGTTGCCTTATTCACATCTGAAATAATATAAAAACTTAGGAACAGCGTGGTCAGGTAAGACCAAAAGCCTAATACTAGGGCAACATTCTGTTCCCATAAGATCCAGGTAGAGCCAACAGGAAGTCAACACAGAACATGTGCAATCTCACATAACCCAACCATTGTGCAGCAACTAGGTTCACATATAAATACATAATATTTTTGTAATATTTTGTAATAAGTAATAGCATGTATAACTACTTCTTAAATTGGACTAAAATGACTCTTGTATACAATATACTAATCTACAAATTGATTTATCAATCCATCCAGTAATTCCTTTTCACCTATCCCGGATCTCTCTATCACACACACAGTTCCTGTATCACTGAGCTACATTCTAAAACCAAGGGAAGGGAAGAACTAAGTCCACACTTTTGATGGCAGGAATTTATTAGCTATGCAGCAAGTTCTACCTCAATGTCTTAACCTTAGAATTTTCCAATTTTGGACATGTCATTCTACAGTTCTATGCTGTTATTATATATAGATAAGGATACATCAAAGATTCCTATTCCTCTCTTTGCTTTGCACAAAATCGCAAAATGCAGATTCAGAGGACAGTGTCCCTTGTTTCTGCAAGACTAAATTATCAGTACTTCTTTCCCAGCTTCTTTCCTATGCACTGCTGTGAATTTCTAGCAAGAGGCAGATGCTTGGGCTGCATACAACAAATCTGGCTTTTACCCAGCAACTGCCAAGTGATAAACCAACAAAATGGCAGCTGGTGCCAATTTGAGAAAGAGAGCTGACTAATACTATTGGCTGGCAAATACCTCCCTTGATGACTAACTGGTGGCTGTTTTCAGCACTACATTCCATTCGGCCACTTCAGACTTAAGGCGGCATCTAATTACATCAACTACTCTAAAATAAGTTATTCACGTGTTATAGGAAAGGCTAAGTCCAACAAAAATATTGTTACTTTTATTTACTGGGTCACCAAACTTGTTATCATCAAGGCAAGTCAGGCTTTAGTTAAGGTAACCATTTGTCAGTTAGTGTCTGAATAGTACTTATTATGAGTAACTGCAAGCACTTTAGGAAATTTAATGTCAAGCCAGTAACATGGTCCATGAATTGAAGGAATTTCTGAACACTCCTGGATTTTTTAAGTATGAACCATCTAAGACTAAACAGTTCTATTTCAGAGGTGTATGGATTAGTATAGAACTAGAATATTTGTACAGCTGACAGAAAGACAAGTTCTCTTCCTAGGCTATCAGAAATAACATTTTATACAAAAAAAGTTACAAAAAATACAGTAATCCATTAAAAGTTAAAAGAACATCTAAATCCAACAATAATTATTTCTCTGCTTATCTCTCTAAGGTTAGAAAAAACTCGATTTCTATCTTTATGTAAAATTAGAAATAACTAGACATGAAGATCTAAGATTATTTAAAAGTCAGTATAAATAGTACAGGTCTATTAGCAGAAAAAGTGTCTCTAATATCGGACCAGGCACAGCCAAACAATGAAGACAACTATTTTGTTCCCTAGAAAACTAAAACAATTTTCCCATGAGAAGCTGGATTATGTCAAGCTGAGCTAGACTTTCTTGAGGATCCCAAAAATTGTACTGATCAATTATTTTGTGGTACATATTGATCCAGAAGACTTATGACAATAAACCATAGGTAATGTAGTTAATAAGGCATAGTATGCACTTTATACTAGAATCTGTTCAATTTAACATCAGTACATTTAAACAAAATCACATTAGAAGTCCCAGTTTGAAGCTGGCTTATAAACTATAGTTCACTCTAAACTACTTTATTATTCCTGAAATTAGGATCCTGAATTATCCATTGGCTTCTCTTTACCTACCTACCTATCTCCTGTCCAAACCTCTTGTGAATCTAGGAAGCTTAAGGGCAAAAGCAGCTAAAAAACACCTCACTATCCTTTTTGTCCCCAGAAGCACATTCAAGAAAGCCTGAAAACACATGTATCTCCAAAACCAATGACAGCTTCCCAAACACAGAAGCACTTGCTCCAAAGATCTCCATGCATGCTACCACAAAAACTCAAATCAGACACCACAGAATTAAAATTACAGTATCATGGAATAGATGGAAATAACTACGCAAGTACAACAGAAGAGAATCTATAAAATAATTAACTACTCTCCTGACAGTGAAATAGAAAGATTGCTAGCTCAGTGTGTGTCTTCTGAATCTGCTTGACTCACAAAAAAAGATGAACTTGTTCTGCTCCAAAAGTTCTACATTCTCCATTTCCAGAGGTTACTGAGGAATGTTTTGTGACTTTCAAGGTAAGTAGTACCCAGCTGTACTTGGCCTTGGGTGAAGTCACATCCCGACAGCTCCTCTACCCATTCCCTACTCTCAGGAACTGGAGGGGATCAGGCTGCTGAGACAGAAAACATCTGGCTTTGCCCCTCACATTCATACAAATGCAACCTTTGTCAGAGGATGTCAAGGGGACATTGAAGGGTCACCTTGCAAGAGCCACTTGACCCTCCAGAATCAGTCAGGAGGCAAGCTGGTGTTTCCCTAGAGGGCCTCTTCCAGATGTTTCCTGACGCTTCCACAATTCCAAGTGAGCAGACAGGTGGGCTTCCTTCTAGAACAGTTGCTTCCTCAAGGCAGCACACAGACCCAATCATCACATGCTCATTGCCCTATTTCATCAGGCAACCCTACAACTGGAGCTTGGATCTGCGAGTGAACCAAAAGCGAGCTTGACTATGAGTGGACAGTAGAGCGAAATGGACTGCACCCCATTCCAGCCCGGCGAGGCACCCCCGGCTGGGCTCTCAGCAGCTTTGGCAGGAGGCGACCAACTCAGAGGGGGTCCCTCAGCGAGCAGAAAGCACAACGGGCCTCCGCCCGGAGCGCCCCTCCCGGGGCGAGCCCTCAGCCGGGGAACGGTCACCCCGGCGCGAACGGGGTCCCCTTCCTCCCCCCACCGCGCTGGCCCTTTGGCCCCGCTCACCTTTGTAGAGGTTGGTGACGGCCGTGGCCGCGTTCTGGAAGGGCACCCAGAGAGAGAGGCCGGGCTGCTGGCACACGCGGTCTGGGCGGGGAGAGCAAAGGGGAGAGGTGAGCCTCGCCATGACCCCCGGCAGCCTCCCTGCGCCCCCCCCCCGGCTCGGCCATGTTGCGCTTCGCCATTTTGTGCACCCGCCGCCGCCGGGACGGAAGAGCAGGAAATGGGAGGAGGGCGGGGAGGGAAGGGGCGAAGCAGGACGGAAGCCGACTGGAATCATCCAAGTCCGCCGAAGGGGGGATGGAAAGAGGGTAATACGGGAGTCCCCCGTGTCCCGCTACGGGGCGGGGAAGACAAAAAGACTCCCCCCACTTGAAAAAGGGAAACCAGGTCTGGTTCGTCGGATTGGGGTCGGAGCCCCCGACCCGCCATTTTGTTGGTGGGAGGGGCCAAGGGGCCGGACGAGACCACCCTCCCTTAAGGACGGGGGGGGCGGCTGAATCCATTCTGCACGCCGCGTCGCCGGGAGGGACGCTTTCTTCACCGGCGGGGAAGGCGGCAGGGAGGGGTGAAGGAGAAGCGGCAGCCTCCCGCCATCTTGCGCGCGCCCGGCGGGGGAACCGGGCCCGGCCTCGGACGACCACTCCCATCATTCCCAGCCGGCAGCGGGGGGGAACAGCCCCTCCCTTGGGAGTATCGCGCCCGGCATCGACACGTGTCTGAGCATCCACACGTGCGGGCGCCGCCGCGCGCTCCGCTCACCCTTGTAGAGCTGCGCCACGGCGGTGGCCGAGTTCTGGAAGAGGTGCCAGAGCTTCTGCTGTTTGGGCTCCGGCTGCGGGGTGGCGGCGGCGGCCGCCTCGTCGTCGTCCTGCAGCTCGGGCGGCAGTGGGCCGCCCCCGCCGCCGCCCAGGCCGCCGCCATCGTCCTGCTCAGCCTCGGCCAGGCACTGCCGCTCCCACTGGCT
Source organism: Acrochordus granulatus (assembly GCA_032468055.1). Classification (NCBI taxonomy): domain Eukaryota; kingdom Metazoa; phylum Chordata; class Lepidosauria; order Squamata; family Acrochordidae; genus Acrochordus; species Acrochordus granulatus. The sequence goes on along the minus strand of JANHZU010002620.1, from coordinate 103,745 downwards.
GAACCAGTGCTCGGGCCCGTGCAGTTCCTGGATCTCGGCCTCGCCTTCCTCCTGCGCCGCCTGGTCCTCCATCGCTCGCGCTCTCGGGCCGCCTCGGCGCGGCTCCGGCTACCTCCGTCCGGCCGCGCCCGGCAGCTGCGGCGACGCCATCAACAAGAGCCGCCACCGCCGCCGCATCCCCGGCCGCTGCCGCCGCCCACACTGAGCTCGAGACGCCGCCCCGAGCGCCCCAAAAGGCCTCACCCGAACCTGCTAGGGGGAGGGGGCAGAAAACGACGACCCCACCCCGGCAAAGCCCGCCTCTTTCCCCCCGCCGACGCCACTGCCGAACGTCAGTTCGGGCCTGCCCCGCGCCCATTGGGCAGCTTACGCGCCCATCAATGTCATAAAGGAGGAGGAGGAGAAGAGGGGGTCATCAAGGTTGGTTACGCTATCAAAAATGGAAAGGAGGAAGAGGGGAGGGCTATTCGCGCAAGCGCAGGCGAGAAGACGGGAGAGGGCGGTGTGCGCGCGCAGCTCTGCCTCGCTGCGCTTCCG
>JANHZU010002620.1:92427-103108 GCA_032468055.1 Acrochordus granulatus | reverse complement strand
AGCAAACAAAAATAATAGCGGTAAAAATGCTGCAAAGAAAATCTCAGTTTCATCTTTTGTATGTAACCATTAATATCCCGTCTAATCTGACAGAAGTAGTCCAAAGGAAAAAATTATTTGGTGGCGGGGAGCGGGGAGGACATTTCACAACTATCAACAAAGCAACTCTAGAAAATTTTAAGGGATAAATAAAACCATTTTCGTAAGACCTTCGTAAAGCTAAATTGCATTCATTTAAATGTCCGTGCACCTATGGCGTCTGGTCACGCCGGCCACGTGACCGTGGAAGCGTCCCCGGACGAGCGCCGGCTCTTCGGCTGGGAAACGGGGGTGAGCGCCACGCCGCACCCCGGAGTTGGTCACCGTCACCTTCAGTTGCTTTCAGTTTTTTTCTTTTGGGTTTCTGGAAGTGTCTCCCAGAAGTCAAAGTGGCAGGCATACTTGTGCAACCGAAGGCCAGCTCCTTTATCTGTGTGTTGCACGCGCACTTAAAGAGAAAGCTTCGACTGCTGCAGCTGCTGTCTCGACCTTGTTCATCACCGGCTGAGGCCCGATGGGCATCCAGCTGCCGAAGACGTCTTATGTCTCAACTCACCCAAGGCGGTTCAGCTAAGACTCTGCACACTCCACAGTACTCCACCTCCTGAGATGAGAAATGAACTTGGGTGGTTCCCCTTTTCATACAGTGGCTTCTTGGGAGGTGGTGGTGGGCAAGAAATGAATGTGCCACATTGAGGGGGGCACTTGAATCAGCCTAGTCGGGGATTCTCACTCGGCCGGGGTACAACTGCCCTTGACTGGCTGGGGCACGCAGGGCCGGAACGAAGCCTGGGGTGGCTCTTCACACCGGTGTGGCCCTCAGTAGTTTTTTTTTAAAAAAACTGGTGACTCCCCCCCGACACGATAGCGGCCCCCACTATCAGAGCCCCCAGGCCAGTTTTGGAACTGCTGCCTTGCTTGCTCTCCGCACATAGGTTTGTTTGTTTATCAACTTTATATGTGCGGCTGCATTCAAAACGGCTCTGGCTCTCGGCAGCTTCCAACAAAAGATGTCATAAAAACAAAATGAAAAGCGGTTAAAAACCTTTAAAATAGACCACGTGGGGAGATAAAAAATATTCATGGGGGGAGGTGAATGTGAAACCGTCAGCCACCTCCAAGAGGATGTGCCCCCATCGGGGCCCCATGCGCACCGGCAGAGCCAGGTCTTAAGGCTCTTCCTGGGGTCGGGGTGCTCCCAGGGCAGGAGCCCCAGCCGGAAAAGCTCTTCCTCTGGATCCCGGCAGCCGAAATTCCTTGGCCGACGGGATCGGAGGTCTCTTCCTCTGGATCGGGTGGGGAGGACATCCCCACCGGGCTGGGACAGGTGCTCAGGTAGCCTGGGGCCACGCCGTGAAGGGCCTTAAAGGTCGAAACCAGGTGTAAGAACGGCTTTCCATGTAAAGTTCAGCGGAGAGGAAACAATTAGTCCTCTTCCCAGGTAAACTCTGTTTTGCGCTGAACGTGACTTAGTCAGATATTGCGGAAAACACAGCAGCTTCGTCCTAGGTGTCAGCCCAGCCACATCCACTGATTAGTTTACAGCTTGTCCTTGCTTAGCGACCGTTTGAAGTTCTGATGAACACCCCCAAAAAGGTGCATATAACCCAGAGTCACAGTTTGGACTCTTGGTGCATGCTCACGTGATCACATTTTGGTCACTTGGCAATCAGCCATTTGAGTGTCCTGAAGTTACATGGCCACAATTGACGTTTTTTGCCAGAAACCAGTGCTTATTTCCAGTTTCCAACAAAAACACATCCATTGCAAACCGATGGATTCGCTTAATAACCATGCGGCTCCCTTAACAACCACAGCAAAAAAACCTGAGTTGGTCACATGATGACCTGCTTCATGACTGGCACGACTTATGACCATAATTCTGGGCTCAATGACATTCGTAAGTTGAGAACCATCTGTACTGTACTCATCATGACAAATCTGAACTCGTTCCTACCCTTATGTTGCCACTGCAGCCTCCCGTTGGTGGATCTTTGAACAAAGTGAGCCACCACCAGATAAAACACATGATGTTTAATGCAACATGTGAACCCATCCCTTGCACAAACATCCATCACCTTGATAAGCAATAACTTAACACTGCATCCTTCAACCTTGGCTGGAAGGTGGGAAGGTGTGAGGCAGAGGTTCACCCATTCAGAGCATGGTGTGAATACTAAAAAGAACATCTTGCATTCCCAACTTTTTTGCTGGAGAAATGCTCAGCTGCAGAACTGCCATCTCCTGTCAACTAGGAGCTTTGTTTAACAGCTCCCTGCTTCAGCTCTTGGAAGTAATTTTGACTGAGCATTGTGTAAAATCAAGAGTTACTATTTCTTCGATAAACCATAGTTCAGAAAAACTTGTGAAGACATAGCTCACAATGTCACAGGATGGGGCATTTTGGGCCCCTGGAGCTCCTGGAAGACTACAGTGATTGACTGGTTGGATTATGGGTCATCAAGCCATTTTCAGCTCCTAGAGACCATATAGATAGATCTTTTCCGTCATGACTATCCCTAACCTGTTTTTTTTCAAGTCTCCCACCAGTGCATCCATTGCCCCTGTAACTGGGTCCATCCCCCTTACTGCTGGTCATCCTCTTCTTCTCTTGTCTTTCACCCTTCCTAGCATTAGAGCCTTCTCCAAAGAGCTACTATGAGCCTTTGCATAATGTGTCCAGAGTAGGATAATTATTAATTTAAAGGAGATGTGCAAACCAAGATAATGTTCTATTGAGACAGTGGCCCATGAGAGCATCCTTCCAAATTCTTCTTCTAATCCAAATATGGGCAAAGAATACTTGCACTTACACATCATTTGCTTTTTCTTTCCTTTATTCATGCAGACCTGGATTTTGAAGATGTTACCCTTCTCAAGCAACCAATAGTAATACGTATTAATAATAATAGTAATTATTACTATTTATAGTAATAATAGCAAACAGGAAAGCATTATTGTAAGATTTAAAATTAGTTTTTGTGTTAGTCCAAGTCAACATCAGGTTATTGAATCACTGTACGGAGGAGAGTTCCGTTTTAAATGAAATTATCTTGATTGGGTCAGAGAGTCTGTACTGTCGTTAGTAACCATGGAACCCCCCCTTATGGTCCATTAAAACCCAAAGGTAGTCACAGAGATTTGAATAAACCTTTTTACTACCAGCTTTTATAAATTTCTTGAACTCAGTCTTGTTTCAGTGAGTTTTCCTAAATTCCACCATTCATCAGGATCACCATTAATGGTGTTTTCAACCCTTAACCTGGTTCATTTGTTGTAATGTGATTTGGTTCCCTTGGTATGCTTCTGGATTTGTAGGTGTTTTGTGTACAAGCTTCTGTGTGTGTCTCTGCACAGACACACACTTACACAAGTGTCTGAATGATTGTCTTTTAACATTTCTCAACCTGAAACAGGGCTATAGTTTGACACAATATCCCCCTGCCCTCACATACAAACAGGCATATATACACACACAGTTTTTTTCAAACATTAAAGACATGGGCCATTATTAACTGAGGCTCAAGTTGATGGCACTCACCCAAGTAGAAGTCTTCTCTTGCTCTAAATTTAAATCAAGAAACAAATCTAAATGAGTGGGATTGAAGCTAAGGCAGCATTAATCACCACTAGGAAAGCCTTCTTCTCTAAGTCCAACCAAAACCACGGGAGCTCCCTGGGGCTGAAGCCATGTCTGCTCCCTAGGTCAGGGGTCTCCAAACCCTTCATTTCATTGACCTCTTCACAACATTTCAGAGTGTTTTATTAATCCCAAACATACATTAAATTAAAATAATTTAACAAAAACTTTTAAGTATTAGTGCTTAATAATAATTTAATAATATTAGAATCAGTAATACTCATAATTAGTGTAATTACTTAATAATAATCGGTATTAATAATAATGTCAATGGTTTATTAAAACGGCACTTAGAAAACCTGCAAAATGACAAAATTTCCATCTGTCACTTACAAAAGGTCACACCGCCTGGATCCATACATATAATACGCTGATACAATACGACATCCTAGGTTATTGGGAAGACCTTGATGTGTATGAAGGCCAACAGTAGCTAAAGAACTGGCAGCTGTGACCTCACATTTGCGTGTATGTAGCAATAAATATTATTACCATGCGCCAATAATAAAAAATGAGTCGAAAAAATAGTCAAAAATATGCAGATTAAAATATCGTGGAGCTTCTGAATACAGGCTGAAAATTCTTGCTTCGTAACACATGAAATATAACTTTGACTGGAAAGAAGAAAGTGTGGATTCATGTGGCAATACCAGGAGTTGGTAAAATAGAGGACAAAGAATTGGAGATCACGAAGTATCAACATTAAAAATCGAAGCAAAAAGATTGTGGCATAAACCGGCCACGGTGGTCCCAGCGGTTATTGGCAAAAGAAGTCTGGATGGCGCTCAGAAGATCGATGCGCTGATACGATTTCCATCTGTCGGTTGCAAAGGGCAACAGTGCTCGGATCCGCATATATACCATGCCAATACATTACGGTATTTTAGGTTCTGGAGAAGAACTCTGTGAGCACGAGGGCCAGCCCCAGCTAAAGAACTGGCGAACTGTGATTTCACATGGTTGTGTATCTAAACATTCCAAATCCAGCCTAAATATCTGGCCAACAATGCAACAAACCATAACAATAATCCCCCCAGGGGTACAGTTCTGGGGCTCGTGTGCTCTGGGGAAAATGAGAGCTAAGCCAGAGACTCAACCAGACTGGACAGGTCTCTTCCGAGGAGCCGGACAAAGAACGTCTCTCCTGTAAAAGCTGTGGTGAGAGACGTATTGTCATGTGGATAAACCCATACCAACTTGGTCATTGCCCGGATCAACAAGAACCACGTGGGGAGTCCCTAGACATCTGGGCTGCAGGACTACTGGAGAAAAGTTGTCGACCCATTGCAAATGTACCCAGATTGAGAACAAAGAAATAATAATCTGTTATTATAAATCAAAGCCAACAGTAAGAGGAAATCCAAAATGAATGCGCCACTTCTGGAAAGAACAACATTCCAGAAACAGAAATAACAGAACAGAAACTAGCAGATCGATCTCGATTTATAACATTTGTATGTATGAACTATATTATAAGTTTTTGAACATGAAATCTTTGTAGCCCACCTCGCTTGTCTGCCGGGTTTTTTTTATTTTGTTTTAATGGGGTTTATTTTATTTTTAAGTGTTTTTAATATATTGTTTTTATTCTTGTTAGCCGCCGAGAGTCTTTGGATTTCGGCGGCATATAAACTTAATAAATAAATAAATAAATAACGAGGAATAAACAACATAACAATTCTCTTCACAGAAGCAGATTTGAAAGAGCTACAAAGCTCTACCCAGGGCAAAGAAGCCCACTCCAGAACTTGCTCAGACTGTACAGACAAACCAGGGGGAGGGAGCCCTAGAGTCACAGATATTGAATCAGCTTCTTTCCCAAACCAGGCACCCCTTCCTCAGAATTCTGCTCAGGAAGAACAAGGGCCTCTAACTTAAAAGAAGAAGTACCGAATCAAAGAATAACTGAGCATCTAAAACAGCACAAAACAACAGAATAAAATTGCCTGCATTGAGTCTTGTTCCAAAACACGCACAAATATTAAAAGATGTCAATACTGCAATATCAAACATCAATACAAACATTAATTCCTTTTATTCATACCAAATATAAACACCAGCTCACTGAAGAAACAAGCCAACTGGTGTACAGCACGGTTGCAGTTATAACAGTTATAATACCTTGGATGCAAAATCAACAAACTAGAAAAAAGCCAAAGTATGCCACCAAAATGGAAGATAAGGTCAGAAAGATAAAATCAAATGCAAGCAAGCTAGAACAAAGGAAAGAAAAGCTGAAGAACAAGAAGACTTGACCAAGAAATATCACCTAGAAACAAGGAAGATCCAGAAACACTGGAAATAATAAAGCAACGGATAACAACTGTAGCCAAGAAGACCAGCAGATATGAAGCTCAAATTGCACACAATAGGCAGAATCTCCAAATTCAGTCAAATCCGAAACTGTCAGGTATGAAATATCAGATACAGGCATCAAGATTCAAATTAACAGATTTGTTGTTGTTGTGGATCTGCCGACTAACAGCTGAACACCTGTAGTTGGAAGATAAAGTCCCAACTTCATCAGGGAGGGCTGGGCCTATGCGTGACTATGCAGAGACTCCAGGCTGGCGCCCCATTTGACTCCTCCCTCTGCTTCAGCCTGGTCTTCTCCCACAGAAACATTTCCACCAATCCATCAAAGGAGGGACTGCAGGGAACCAGCCAACATCTGACCAAGAGGAACCCAGGTGAGCATGAACCGCATGGTTTTTGGTTGAAACATCTGAATGGTCTCCACCCACACATTGTCAAGGGGATTAACAACATACCGCAAGGAGATGAAGTTGAAGAATGGTGAACATCTAGCAAAAATTATCTGATAATGAAAGATCCAACAAAAAGATCCAACAGCAAGTCAAGGCTAATTACCAGCTTACCAACATCTTTCAGATTGCTAACTGGTAGCTGATGCAGTCAGCTGAGAACAGCCTCTTTCCACCTGAGCAGAAAGGAAACCACCCAAACAGCAGAGGAACAAAAGATCAGCTCCTTATTGAGAAGACGATTCGGAAAACTGCAAAAGAAGGAAGACCGACTCGAATGTAGTTTGGATTGATTACAAGAAGGCATTCAACTCTCCGCTGCATGATTGGATGACCAAGTGGCCAGAAATAACAGGAGTCAGTAGAAACATTACGCGCAGGTCATTGGCATGGCAACCAGGGAAGACACAGTTTATTTATTAAATTTATATTAAATTTTTATAATTTTTTATAATTTTATAATTTTTTATAATTTTTATAATTATTAAATTATTTATAATTCACTGTTGAGAGATTCTGGGCCAGTCGCTGGTCAGTGGTGATAGTGGTTAAGAGAGGAACCCTATTTTGTCATTGCACTGATTCCTCTGCACAGTTCAGGTCATGACTATCAAACACCAGAAACATCTGCCACGCTATCCCACATCTTTTACATGAATGATCTGAAGCTGTACGGGAAGCCACCATCTGAAGTAGCACAGTCAATTGCAAGAGGCAGCTTTACCTGGAAAGCTTACACCTTACAGTGACACCTTTTAACACCAAAGAGCAACATCCGCCTATCCCAATCAGTGGATAAAAATGCCAAATCCATTCTAAGAATCTGTCCGTGTGATGAAGTGCAAAAATAACAATTTTTTGGAGAACACTGCCCTGGAAGAGGGCTTTGATAGTAGCAGTCAGCAGAAAGTAATTTGTCTTCTCTTGGATCTCTAGCAACACGTTTTAAGGCTAAAATTTAGGCACCGACGGGAGCTGATTTTTCTCAGAATATAGCTAGTGGAAAAAAACAGAATCCAAGTATTGGGTCAGGATCCAGATAACAGGCAAAGGACAAGTTGCCAGTTAAGGACTGAAAAATGTTTAAGGCCCAAGAAGGAAGCTACACAGTCAAATGCCTACTGACGTTGGGAGATGCTTTAAACCTACAACTTCTACTCTTCTGCACCTCTTTCCAAGCCCAGGGAGTAAGAAAGATCTGGAAGTAGGATGCAAAAGCCGCTTAGAAACCAACTTCCATTTGGCACTTTTCCTTGTAATCTGGCACGTCTCCAGCTTCCTGCCCTTTTCCTTTCAGGCATGGTCTCTGCTGTGACGGTGGGCTTGGAGGGTCTACCTTTTTATCAGTATTGCCCAGAGAACACTGTGCAGGATCCCCATTTTGCCACACAGTCGGTGCTCGAGTCTAGCCCTTGTGGGACTTCATCTCCTGAATGCTGAAGGCTTGCAGAGTACTGGGATGTGCGAAACCAAGAATGTGGCCTAAAACCCGGAGGTGATGAGTTCTAGTCCCACCTTAGGCATAAAAGCTGGCTGGGTGACTTTGGGCCAGTTACCAGGAGATGGTGAGTTTTTGTTCTGCCTTAGGCATGAAAGCCAGCTGGGTGATTTTGCACCAGTCCTCTCTCAGCCCAACTCACCTCACAGGGTTGTTGTTGTAGGGAAAACAGGACAAGGAAGAGCATTAGGCATGTCTGCTGCCTTGAGTTACTTATAAAAATAATAAGTGTTTTTTTTTAAACCTAATAAGTAAATAAATGTGGGCTTACTAAACAATATGTGCACAAACTGGACCCTGATTCATGCAACCTATTCACAAATATTATTTCTACTTTTGTGGAAAGACGTAGGATAAGTATCAGTATGCCTGAACAAGCCCAAAGCACAAGCCAGTTTGTGATAAATAAATCTGGAACCAAGTGATCTTGTGATATCTCATGTGAGTTCGCAAGCAACTCATGAGATTTAAACTTCTTGCAAGATTTAGATGCTATGTGGCTGCAGCAGAGGATGGCACAGTGATGTCGATGGCCCCAAAAGACTGCTGATTATTTTTATGACTTTCTCTAACTTCAAATAATTGTCTTGGACTCTTTGGTTTAAATATTAAAATGTGAATCAAGGAGCAAGCGGGGAAAGGATACAGCTGCAGAAAAATAATTCTGTGTGTCCATGTGTAGAGTTTCTCCCTGACTGGCAAGCAAAGGCTATATTATTACTGTCATAAAAATCTGGCACGTCACTAATAGTGTCATTCCCATAAGCATGGAAAAAGCACCAAGATTTATTACTGCCAAATGTTTCCGTGTTCTGCCATAAGGCAATGGTCCTCATTTCCCTTGGTTATTTAGTAGCTCTAAATTAATATTCTAAATTGACTTAATTTCTGTTTCTCCAAAGGAATCCTAGGAAATATTAAGTCAGTATACGTGCAGATGGAAAAGTGGCATGTTTCTTTTTTTACTCCTATAACTCAGTGTAACATATCCATTTCTGTGTAGCTTTTGTCAAGTAGATCGAAGACACTCCTAAGGACTGGATACCACACGATGCTTTAAAACCCCGAGCACAATTGCATAGTGTATTTGGGCAACTGTCCCTAAATGTGTATGAAAAAGAAAATCCTTGGGTCAGTACACATATGTACACAGTAATGGCTGGACTCACTGTAGTTCCCAACAACAATAAAACAATGTCTGCCACATATCATATCTTATCAGTGCTCTGCATGGGCCCAGTGCTGATTCTTTCTCTATGACAAGGGTTCCTAACCTTTTGGCCATCATTCCTCCCTTTAATGTAATCTTAAAGTACTGTACAGACATCCCTTAAAAATGTAAAAACTGCTGAAATGAACAGAAATGAACAAAGAAAATACAATGAAACTTTGGAAGGGTGGACTTATTTTAACAACCTAAAAGGTTCTTATATCTTTCCTGGACTCTGTCTGCATCTCCCCAAGAGAGGTATACCTCACAGCTTGGGAAACTGTATGGGTTTCACCCAATAACTAGAGAGACTACCTTCACATTATAATATGGTTTGTCTAGTTTTAATCAACTGGACCTAGATCTAATGTTTATAAGCCATGATTTCGGGATGAGTGTGAGGTCAAAGTCCAGAGAGTTCTAGGTTATTCAACAAGCTCTGTTTAAAGATCATGAGTTAGTACAGGGATACATCGCTTGCAAGTGACACACAACAGGTTAAGAACAGTTGCATGCCAAATCCAGGCTAGCCAACTGCAGGAAGACAAATAATTTTTTTTTTCTGGAAGTCTTTGGAGAGATTTTGTTGGTCAGTACTTATGTTAAGTCACAAGCCAGCTACCATACCTCCAGGACTGCGGAGTGGGTTAATTCTGTAAAATAAACTTTGGTTAACTGCAGCATCTTGTGCAAACACAAGTAGACACGACAAAGTCAAGAGCCCTGCTCTGTTTGCAAAAGGCAACTGCTAATGCTCCAGATGTACATTTGGCAGCAGCTGAATTCCTGGTGCTAAAAAAAATTAGGAATGCGACAACAGGGTTACTAAATCTGAAGGATTCCATCAATGTCAGAGCATGCATGGTAGTGCAACTGTTCAGGGGTTTTTTGAAGGACACAATGCCAAGAGCCATCACATAGTCATGGGCAAAACCCAGGAATTTTTCTCGGTTTGGCAGGAGGAAGAGGTGAACTTAGAGGGATTTTTCTTTCTTTCTTTTAAATCACATTAATCCATAGTAAGGACCGAGTTGCATTTCAAAACCAGGGTTTGGGGGACAGGATACCCTGGTTTCAGAAATTGGAGAGGTGGTGGCTTGGAGAGGGAGGGGTGCTTTTCTGATGCTTTCCAATCCATGATCACTGAAGCAAAAGTTACAGCCATCTCGGAATTCATTATAAGATGGGCAGCTGCGTAAATGTTTTAAATAAAGAAATACTTACTGGGAGGAATAGTGGAACGTGGACAGAGCGACTTGGTTTTAGCCTTATGGCATGACTTGGTTCATATTTTTAACCTTTTGCAGGATAATTCATTCCTGGAGAATAAAGTGATACGCATTCATGTTTGGGAAACTAATCCACACGGCTCTCTCCGCAGATGACTGGGACTTCTCAAGGATACTTGCAAGTAATTCTTTTTAAAAATAACCTGGAAAAGGTCAGATGCAAATTGTATTAGAAAAGGCCCCTTATCATCATTTAAGTTTCAAGGATATTTAGTCAAGGTTTCTACCAAAGAATCCTGG
>JANHZU010002620.1:64005-79214 GCA_032468055.1 Acrochordus granulatus | reverse complement strand
CCACCCACAGCTCTGGGTGGCTTACAGGATAAAAGACCAAATGAAAGAAATCCTGAACATTTGGAAGGGATAAATAAAACAACCCAAAGAAAAAATTGACAGGGCCTCAACACCCCCAAGCCTGGCACAAAGCCAAGTTTTCAGTGAGTTGTAGAAAACCCTCAGAGTGGGAATCCCCAGTGGGATATCTGGGGGCAGGGAAAGTATGTTATCTTGGTAACACTGCATATTGGAAGGGTCCTGGAGCATACCCAGTGCCCCATCTTATTGGGCAGACAGACACTATTGGAGATTGGTAGTCCCTCAGATAACTGGGCCCTTTCCCATGAAGGGTTTTATAGGTAATAACCAGCATCTTGACTTGCGCCCTGAGGGCAACTGGTACCCAGTGTACATCACAAAGCAACAATGAGACATGGGCACATCATGGTATAGTCATCACTGCCTGTGCTGCCATATTCTGGACCAGCTGCTGCTTCTGAATGGTCACAAAGAACAACTCTGCATACAGCGTGTTGCAGTAGGGTGAAACAGTGTCCAGTCATAGGGTGAAACAGTGTCACCTTTTTATAGTCTGAGGGCAACATTTGGTAGTTGAGTTGTAGCTAGGACAAAAATTTGATTTGGGATTTATTTAAACAATTAATTTAGGATGGAGGCATTCTTCCATTCAATTGTGTCCAATTCTCGGAAGTGGTCTGGACAAGGCCCTGCAATTTTCTTGGCAAGATTTTTCAGAAGTGGTTTGCCATTGCCTCCTTGCTTGGGCTAAGAGATAGTGACGGCCCAATATCACTTAGTTAGCTTTGTGCCCAAGGCAGGACTCATGGTCCCCCTATTTCAGCCTTAACATAAAGAAACTTATGTTTGATGTGATTTAGATGATTTTGATTTGGATGTCCAAACAAACCAGAATTAGTTGTAGTGAACTATATGGATTTTGTCAAATGTACATTTTACTTTGTTTACAGAAGGCACAATCTCTTTTTTATGAATATGGTATGTAGGGTATATGCTGAAAAGTTTTTAGATTATGCTGAAAGTGTATAAAATGGCTTACTTGTAAAAGTTTATTTGTATTAATATCATTTAATTTGTTCAGAAAATGTATACATTTCAAAAGGAAATCTGCAATATCGTTACTATATTAATTTAAATGATTTAGGCTCAGAATCCGTCTCTCCTGTATCCAATCACATCTGCATGTCCAAAAGGGATTTTTAGATACTGGGATAATTTTGAGGGTTATGTGTGGAGAGTAGAGAGTTTCAAAAACAGCTTTTAATATATTATTGACATATACAGATAATTTATTGGCCAAGCAGGGTTAGACATGCAAGGAATTTGACTCTGGCACAGCAGCTCTCAATGTATTTGCAAGACAACAGTAAATAAAATAATAACAGGATAAATGAAGTTAGAGATTCAGCAGTAAAGTGTGCCTTCTGATGGCCAGGAGTTATTTCCTGGAATATGTAGTCCGCAAAGAATTGCAGAGGACAATTGCAATAGACTGCAAGAGCTCACTTCACCCAGGCTGCCATCTGCAGCACCATCTTGACGGTCATCAGGATACAAAAGAGATGCCGAACTTGCCCTCCACCTCCTCCATCACCTCCTCCTCCACGATGTGCTCTGAGAGCGGCCTTTATAAAATTAATACAGGTACTTCTTGTGATTATCCTTATGGCTGATGCCCTGAGTGCATATACCCCGACAGCCGCCTCACGTCCCCCTTGAAGACAAGCTTGTGCACGGGCAAATGCATGCCTGGCGGCTTGAGGGAGTCGATGGAGGAGGCAGTGAGGGAAAAGCCCCTAGGTTCTCCTTTCAGCAGCAGCTGGTGATGGTGGGTAAAGATGCAGTGGCTTGAGCTATGGCTGCCCTTGCCGCTTCCCACCCAGGTGCAAGTGAAAGTGCCTCTGCCAGACATGGCCATGGCTTCTTCCTCACTGGGCCCCAGCAGGTCCCTGTCTTCCTAATGACTAATGCTGGCATTATTTATTTTATTTAAAATCCAGAGATCATGGACAAGCTTTTAGCTATAGTTGCTTTGGATTTCCACAAGCACTTGCTGGGCTGCTACTTCATTGCATACAAGAAAGCAGATAATTGTACAGCTAATAAAAACAATATCTTTATAAAACAAAGTGAGAATGTGTGTCTCTCAGGGTTGCACTTCTGGCTAAATAACTGGAATTGTAATTGAACAATGCACTGATTGCCCATACCTACTATACAGTCTGTTCACCATGAACATTATTTTTATTCTTAGACAACATCATTGATGAAAAATAAATGAAGGAATTTGAAGATCCGACCTATTTAACTTTTCTTAACACAGCTAAAATATCACAACATTGATAAAGGCTGAGATTTGAGATAAAGACCTCTTCACCAAAGATTGAGGAACTCAGTGGGGGGTTTTGTGCAGGAGTTGGGTAAGACTGTGCTTCTCAGGGCAAAGGCTATTTGTGGACATAATATATTTGTTCATTTGGGACATGGATAGTGCCTTGAGTAAAATGGATTTTTTAAAACAGGGGGAGTGGGAAAACATTGGAGGTGTTTTTGGTTTGCTTGATTCTGCTACGCTAGCTGATACTACAGGAAAAAAACACCACAGATGTAAAGGGAGTTCAGTACTTCTGCTAAACAAGAATGGAAGATACATGCACTCCACCTTTTAGAATATTTTAAAAATGCTCTGGCAGACACCAGCTGAAATTCATTGTGGGGTACTACAGGTAAAAAGCATGTAAGATGCCTTGTTCCTCCATTATTAGTAAGATCTATAAGAAATCCTGTGAATTAAAATAATTCAGCCAATCTGAAAATAGTGTACAGTACTTATTTTTCTACAATTTCCTGAAAGGCAAATTAAAATAAAATAATATTAATTTAATAAAAATTACTTTTAAAGTAAAAAATACTTTTACAAGATAATCTAAAATACCTTATTGATTTTTCTCCTGATCAGTTACTAGAAAATTATCAGATCAAATAATGTTGTAATCAGTTCAATTATAGCATTTATGGAGTATTATCCAGTATTCAGAATGTATCAGTGCTTACTCTTTTTTGTCCTAGTTTCTGCACTACAGAAGATGAATTAATTTTACTTTTATTAGATTTTACTAAAGAGAGTTCAAAATTTTTGTGGTCCTGTGATCTTCTAAAATGATAAATAAATTTGTATGATCCCCTCATGATCATATTCATGATCCCCTCATGAATAACTGATGACTTTATTAGAGGTAGACTTCAGCAAGATGTAAATCTAAACTTTTGAGTTTTCAAAGGCAAAAAACAGAGTGGTTATGATACTGGTTTGCCTCTGAAAGCCTGAAAGAAACTCCCCCCCCACATTGCTTCTGATTCTTGGTTGCTTGTCACAACCCACAATTTAAGAATCTATGCTAAAGAAACGTGATATTTTATTTAAAAATTAGTCCCACTGAACCAACAGAACTTACTTTCTAACATAATTACAGGTATATTGTATGGCATTTATATTTTGAGGAACAACGGTCCATGTTCTATTATTTAAAATTAAGCTCCAGTAAACAATCGACTGAATAGCCTGTTTTTAGGTAAAGATTTGCTTTAAAAAGCCTCCTCAAAAAATTCATATAATTATAGTTGATAAATAGTAGCCCAATTTGATGATGAGGGATTTTATGTTAAAAGTATATAATCTTAAAGTCAGATTTGATAAGGAAGTCTAAGATATGCATATATTTCAGTTATCACTGAGCTTTTATGTTTTCTTCTCCCTTTGGGAAAAAAATGGGAGAAAAGGAGGAAATTGTATGGTAAGTTAAAAGTATTTCTAGTGTGTTATATAATTGCACCAGCTCTTACCCACTTCTCCTTTCTACAGTGTTGTGATTGTCCATAATAGTACCTCATGGACAAAGTGAAAATAATGATACTCTCACAATAGCTGGTCCAATCCAACTCTATAAGTAAATGTCCTTTAATTGATATGTTTGGGACTGACTTTATAGGGCTGGCATCTCTTTTTCTGCAGATATTCTTTTTTCCTTTTTTGGCCTCTGGGGATATGGCTCTTAGTGAGATAACGTTGCCATAATAGGCAGAGCAAAATCTGAGGTAGCTTTAAAGGATTTTAAATTCTTTCAGATTTTGAAATCGTTCAGAATTAAGACATCCATTGTGGTTCTTATTTAAGGAGAGAAACTGAAAACAAAATTGAAAATCAGTTTTTTTGCCGCTGAGGGGATACTTGGATCCTGTGAAATTGGTGCTGAAGAGTGCATGTGTGGCTTGAGTTGCTCTTGAATTGCTGGGGCAGGATTAAAGGCAAGCCAACAACAACAATGGCAATGTACATTTGGATGTCACAAATTATGAAGTACCCCTACCCCCAAGGCCTGCTTGGTAAAAGTGGGTCTCAGATCTGAAAAACTGGACTAAAGGCATCCCTCAGTGCAATTGCAAGGTAGATGTAATTAGTTATTTTGGATTTCTGGCATGGAGCTGTATGAAAAGATGGCTTTGTGAGCAAAGGGGTGAAAACTCGTTGATTCAGACCAAATTTGCTTGTTAATCTGCTCATCACTGGAATGCTAGGTAGTTTGATGTTTTAGCATAGATCTAATCTCTTATCTGAGGCATACTCAAAGTCACTTGGTTGAGATGGACAGCCATGGAAATAATATTTTCTTCTAGGCAATGATGCAAGGATGTCTGGGTAGAAGTTGAAGGCTGTGCCTCTTTTGAATGGCGTGTAATTTGGTGTTTTGTTCTCCTCAGTTTACCTACTATTCAGAGAGGGAAAAGGAGTAAAAGAAGCAAAGGAGTGTTGAAAAGAGAGAGTGTAGTAACATTTTCTGAAAATGTGATTTTGCTCTAATAATATCTCGAGACCATAGTAGAAGCAATCTCTTTGTTCATGGTACATTGTTATCACTGTACAGTACTTGGTTTTAGTTAAGTTAATTTTTAAACTGTCAAGGGTGACTGTTAATCATTTGTGAAGTGTGTGTGATTCACCTAAGTGCACAGGCTCCCAAGCTTTTCTGTAAGTAGTTCTCAACTTATGACTAGTTGCTAAGTAACTGTTCAAAGTTACGACAGGCTTTAAAAAGTTACGTATGCCCCGTCCTCGAAGTTACAACTGCCACACCACCCTGGTGGATCACATGTTCACATTTCAAGTGTTCAGCAACTGGCTTTTATTTACGACTGGTTGCAGCACCTCTCAGTCATGTGATTGTATTTTGTGATTTTTTTGTTGTTTTCTTACAAAAAAAATCAGATAAGCTCGATTCTGACTTAACCATGTAATTCGTGTAATGACTGTGATTCACTTAATGACTGCAGTGACTGGCTTAACATCATAAAATGGTCATAAAATCGAGCTCAGTCATGTGGTGACTGCAATGACTTACTACCAAAATTCCAGGCTCAATTGTGGTTGTAAGTCAAGGACTGCCTATATATATAGGATCATTTGAAAGCCAAATGTAGATTTAAGAGAATATTAAGTATACATTTGTAGATTCCCAAACATTAAAAAAATAAGATTCATGCGATATATTTAATCACAGAATAATAATAAATAGCTGGTATTTAAAACAATGTAAGTTACATTGGTGCAGGATTCAAACTTCTAATTTTCCCCCCAACAAACGTCAAAATTCCTTGTTTGCTTTTGTTTCTTAAATTGAAATTTTGTCATAGGACAAGAACATGCAAAATAAGTGAAATTCTGATTTGAGAGTATTAATATTACTGTGCATTGATTAATAAAATATAGCATATTCCAGACTTTTATACTTATGGAGGTGGTATTAGCAAACAGTGAGTAAGTGAGGGGAGACCACACACTACTACATTTGTATAGAACAGGACAAACTAAAACAGCATTCTGTTGGAGATGTAATAAGAATAATGCTTCTTTAAAACACATGATCTGTGTTTAATGTTTTCTAATATATTTATTAATTTTGGGAGAAAGTAATTATATACATTTGATTGTATGAGAAAAACTAACTTTTTAAGAGGGCAATATTCTCTTGAATTACATATCTTTTCCATGGAATTGGACAACTGGGCAATGTAAATGGATTCTCTGTGCCTTTACTATAAAAGACTCATATTGCAGCATTGGAAAGATAAATAGATGGCCTCATTCACTCAATAAGCTGAAAACCTGATTGCACTTGCAACCTATAAGTGGATTGCCTACAGATGTAGATTTTGTATGGACAAGTATAAAGAAATAGGGAATTCATTTATACAAGATTAAAAAAGTACGATAGTTTAATAAATGTATTGAAATAAATAGAAATAAATATTTACTCATGAATATTTACATTAGATAACTATATATAGAATTGTAACTGTTAATTGTTATAATATTTTGCTTCTTTTCTCTGTTTTTTCTCTTTTTTTAAACATCTTTTATGTGATTTTTCTTTGGATATATGTACAGTATTTGCATCATGATTTTCTTTGTGTTTTCTTTTTCTATTACTATTTTAAAAGCAAAAAGAAATTGTGCAATAAGGAAAAGAGATCTAGTGAGGAAAAAGGTAGATTAAGAAGTGGGAGATAAAAGGAAAGAAAATGAAAGTGAAGCATTCACTTAACAGCATGGCGGCCTAGTAGTTAAGATGCTGGGAATGTTGGCCAGAAGGTCATCAGCCTAAGTTCAAGAGCCACCACGTAACGTGACAAGCTTCCGTTAATTTGCCTCAGCTCCTGCCAACGTAGCAGTTCAAAAGCATGCAAAATGCAAGCAGATGAATAGGTACTGCCAAACTGGTGGGAAGGTAACAGCCTCCTTCTGTGTGCCTTGGCAGATAGTTATGCTGGCCACATGACTGTGGAAACAGAGATGAGCACTGCCCCCTAGAGCTGGACATGACTGAAAGGGGAAACCTTTTAGCTTTACACAGCTAAAGAGTTGCAGTTGAGTAGAAAAGTTGATTTGCTCTATTATGAACTATGAAAAACTGTTGAAGAATGTGAAAGGAAGAGAGAAATGAAGAAAATGACGGCTGTGGACAAAGGATACAGTTTGTGTGAGTATAACGAAGTGGGAGAAGAAAGAGGAAATAAGGAAGTAGAGAATAGGGAAGGGAAAGAGGTTTCTATAATCATTTACAGAAGGACTGCACTCCCCATTATTAGCACAGGTAATCCTTGAGTTACAACGATAGTGGAGTCTACCTATCATGGTTATAAAGCGGGTTGCTTATATGTTTGACCAGATTTTATGACCTTTTTTGCAGTGTTTGTTAAGCAACCCATGATTTGCTATGGGCTGGTTTCGCTGAAAAAAAGAAATGCTGGTTTTCAACAAAGCTATTGTAAAACACATGTCATGTGACTGTGGGGTGCTGCCAACAGCCATAAATGCAGCCCCGTTGCTGAGCATACAAAGTGCCTGGGATGGGCTGACCATTGGGGACTTTACAACCTGGTTGTAAATATTCCCAGATAGGAACCCTCAACAGTTCCTAAACAAGTCATAAGTTGAGGACTACCTGTACTCTTATTAATGTACATTATTAATAACATTACTGCTTGATAGTCTGTCAGTTTGTCTCTCTTCTGGAACTTATTGATTTGATGTTTAAAGCATATGTTGATTTGATTGTAAAGTTATTAAATAGGTGCTTTCTGAGTAGGAGCTGGAGAGAAGCTGAGGAAGGATTCTGTACTCTCAGCCCCAGAGAAGGAGCATGGTGGGAGGTTGGTTCTGGTAAGAGGAGTTGGTAGAAAGAGAAGGGAAAAAACGAGGATTGGGTTTGCACAAATATGTGAGAAAATCTAGAGGGAGAAAAAAGCATAGGAACTTTGCAAGAATAGCCAATGGGCTATGACAAGAAAGTGGTTGGTTTGGTGGGGTAAGAATTATGTTCTTAGGAAATGCTTGAATATCCAAGATGGGGTGGATTGTATAATTAGAGGAGAGTTTCAGGGAGATGATGCTGTTTTATTTCAGAAAAAAACATCTTATCTGAAGTTGGAGGATCTTAGTATAAATCTTTGTGATAGGCAGATTGTTTCTTGATCAGCATAGCTCTATTACAGATTTCCAGAAAAGGCGGGGACCAAATAAGATATTCCATCTCTGTTACCTAATGGATCTATTCAATTTCCAGCAGTTGCATGGTGTTTTCCCCATCATGGCAAGCATTTATGCCACACCCCTCATTGATCTCTGAAATACAGATCCAAGTTAGGATGTTCAAATGAGACACACCCCAACCCCAAGTAGCCTCTCATATTTTCAAGTGCCAAATAGCTCCATGGTTTACTAGAAACTCCAGGAAATTAAGCATCAGAAATGCTACATGGAGCGATAGTGGCAGAATGGAAGGAATGTCTACAAGTGCATGATGTTGTATGCTTATGAAGAATCTATACCTTTCTTCCCATATTGCTTCAGCAAAATATTGTCCAACAGCTATATTTAGGAGCATCTGTACCTTTCTGCGGAAGGAGAAGTTGAAAAATCTTCAGGCTGTTAGATTTGTTGGCTATTTAACTGATTGAATTGCAAAGGAAATAACTGGGGAACTGCCTTGCACGGTCATCTGAGATTCTTTTGGTTTTGTGGATTCTGATGAAGCAGACAGGGTCCTCTGCAGGGTACATTCAAGTGCTTCCAAACTGACTCTTGGCTCCACTTGGCTCCTTTGAGCAGCCAGACAATGCGGGTAAGAGCTCGTCTTAGAAAGGAAATCAATGCGTCATTGAAGGAGGGAATAGTGCCAGCCTCCTTGAAAAAGGCACTGATGCGCTACTGCTTGAAGGGGCTCTTTCTTGATCCAGCTGTGTTACATGACTACCACTCAGTGCCCAGCCTTCCTTTAGGGAATACTTTGGAGGAGATGGTTGGCCTGCTGTTTCATAGAATGCTGATTATTTGGAGTTATGAGGGATGGGGTCCAGATACAGCATTGGTTTACCTTGTGGGTGATTTCTCAGGGGAGCCTGATGGAGGAGAAGAGGAGCGCTTCTGATTCTTCTAGTTGTATTAGCACATTTGAAACTGTCAGCTATGATATTCTTCTGTATCATCTGCAAGGGTTGGGATCTGGCAGTATTCGACAGTGGGTCTGCTTTTTAAGTAGGCAAAAGAGGCGCAGTGGTTAAGATGCTTGGCTGGAAGGTTGGCGATCTGAGATCAAGACCCGGCACTGCCGTGCAGCAGGGTAAGCTCCTGTTGTCCACCTCAGCTACTGCCAATCTAGCAGTTCGAAAGCATGCAAATGCAAGTAGATAAACAGGTGCCGCATGCTTCACTGGGAAAGGTAACAATGTCCATGCACTTCTGGCATCTAGTCATGCTGGCCACATGACCACAGACATGCCCTCGGACAAATGCTGGCTTTTTGGCTTGGAAATGGAGATGAACACCACCCCCTAAAGTCAGCCACAACTGGCAGGTAGCCTTTTAATATTAGTGGGAAGCTTCTTTTGAGCCGTTGGGCATTCCAGTGTGGGGAACCAATGAGGTCATCATTTTTCTATGTTTTTTACCATCTTCATGAAAATGCTGAGAAGAGTCAGCCGTCAGTTAGAAATTAAACAAGTTGAAGCCCAAACCATCTGATTCTTTAGTGGCCCCTATGGTAACTTTGAATAGATTTTGCTTTGTGTGTAGGGTCCGCGATGTGAGTGTCCAGTTGGATTCATCCATCTGGAGGTTCATCGCTGCTTCAGTCATTAATCCGCAGATTCTTGACTTTAAATTAATACGTGCTTGGCAAATTTCAGTCTTAGAAATTAAAAACATATGGACCACACTGTCATGAGAGAGGAGAGAGATCCGGAGTGTCCAGTTTTCACATTGGGATAAACTAAGTGCAGAATATGCAAAGTATCTTGTAGCTTCTCCAAGTGATTAGAAGAACCAAATGTATTTATTAATATCTAGCAATATACTGTTCATATATAGTAACCCTGAATTCCTGAAATTTCAGCTTACTGCAGCAAAAGAACATACTGTATTAATTTCAGGGTGTCTAGCTTTAACTTTGACCAGGGAGATAGATGTTAGGTAAAACATAGGTGCTCTTTCCTCTGGAATACTAGTTTTGAAGAACTTTGTCCTTCAATTCCTGTTTTACTATTTTAGTAGTACATAACAAATGTATAATTGATTGATTTGCATTTGTTGAGTTATTTTTAATATCTTTAAAATGCATGGCACAATGCTGACTGCTTGTAATAGGATACATGTATCTATTGAGCTGTTGTTTATTAGACTTGTAGGATTTACATTATGGAACTGCAAAGCTCTGATGTAGTGACACTTTCTTGACTGTGTTGTGCTAAACTGAAAGTTAAGATGAGTGCTAAAGTTGATTGCTCCCAAGTAGATGTTTATTACTAGGCTTACTGTGAAGGTTAAATGATAGCATAAAATAAGGAACTGTAAATAAAAGGATAGAACAAATATGATGCTCTGTCAAGGGCCTAGATTCTCTGTTGTTCAGCTTCCAGATAATGGAAAACCTGCAAGATGGACCAGTGATCAGAACAAGCCAGATTAACTTAATGGAGTTAGTAAATTAATATTTGTGTGAAGCCACTGTGAAGGTCCAGGAGCCAGCTAATACAATCATCCCAATTTTGTTATTTTTTAAAAAAATAGTTTTATTTAAAGACTGTATAATCTAGTGACTCTTGGTAGCTAACAGTACAGAGACATAAAACAATGCAAAATAAAAACAATGTGGTGCAATATATGCAGTATGATGAAGCTGAGGTGCCTAGGAAGATTCTTCCATAATGTATCATCAGTGTATCAACTAGGCTCAGCTAACATCCTGGCCCCAGTGCCTGAGGAAAAAAATAGTCTTCAGCATTGTTTAAAAGCTGACAGGGCTGGGACCATTCAAATCTCAGGCAGAGAGGCTATTCTAAAGGACCCACTAGGGTCCCACTAGATAATACCGTTTTACAGAAGGAACATAGAAAATGCCTACCTGCCAGATCTGGTGGGAGGAGTAGAAACTACCAGGGTTATGCAGTCTCACAGGTAACATGGATGCAGAGTTTTATAGATGCCACCCAAAATCTGGGATTGCATCCAGATGTCTGCTGGAAGCCAGTACAGCTCACAAAGCAGCAATGTTACATGGGATACTGGGAGGCCTCCCAAACTGAATTACTATTACTTTCTGACCACATGCCATTCTGAATTCTCTTCAAGAGCAATGCTATGTGGAGCACATTGCATAGTCCAATTGGGAGATAATTGAGTATGAGTGACTGCAAGTACACTAGTCCTTGGTTAATGACCACTCATGCAGCAACTGTTCAAACTAATGATGGTTTTGAATGAGGAGTAATTACAACCAGTCCTCAGAGTCCTGGCTGCTGCAATGCCCACATGGTCATGTGATTGCAGTCTGGGTGCTTGACAACTGGCCCAGATCCCCAACCATTACAGCATCCCATGGTCATGGAATCATGATTTGTGATCTTCTCTGCTGGCTTCCCACAAGCACAGTCAATGGGGAAGCTGGCAGGTAGTTGGAAGTTTTAGTCACATGAGGACCTTGAATAAGCTGTGGTGATTTACTATTTGCTTAATGTAACTAGGAATTACTGGATCTGGTGTCATTAATTTTGCACTTTACAATCTCATTGCTTAGCAATGGAAATTCTGGTCTCAATTATCATTGTTAAGCAAAGACTAGAGTCTCCCAATCTGGGAACATCCACAGTTGAAGCAACAAGATGAATTTCTGTAAGGGTGGCCCTGATTATGACTGCTACCAGCTCTGAAGTAGGAATTTTGAATCCAATAAGAACCCCAGCCTGTGTACTACCTCATCCAGAATCAGTAATGAGAAATCTCCAGATCCCATAGCCATTTGGTCTTTCTAGGGTTGAGTCAAAGTATTTTCTTCTTCATTCAGGCCCCTAAAGTCTCCAAGCACTGGAAGAGAATCTTGATAGCATTATTTGCACAGGCAGGGACACATACATGGAGCTATCATCTAGCAATGCTGCTGATCTTGCATCCTGTGCCAATGAATGACTACCCAACAGCTTCATGAAGTTGTTAAATAGGAGTGGAGAGAAAGTTGAGTCCTGAGGCACTCTGTAGTGCAGGAGTCTGGAGCTGGACCTCTCTCCCGTACTAACGCTAATTGGAAGCAGCCTCTGAGGAAAAAGAGCCCCTGCAAAACCCTGCCCTCTATTCTAACCGCCTAAGCTGATCCAGAAATTAATCCATTTTAATCATTTGTTAGGTTTTAATTTTTTAAAAGCAATGTAATGGTATGTTAGAAGGAAGAGAAAGAGCTTGATCAGCACCAGATTGAAATCTCCTTCATTCTCCAATTTGATCCCCTAAAGATTTCCACCCCAAGTAGAACTCCATGCATTTGCCATTCATCTGGGTGCTAAAACAATAGACAGCAGTGCAGGATATGCCAAGATGTCTTTTTGACCCTTCTTGGCCAAGGCAGTTTCTATGCTTCAGCCATTCTTATTCACAACAAACCTCTTGATAGCATATACAGCCATGGTGAATCTTACTTCATTTCTTAAATGAGTCCCTTTTTCCCCCTAATTGTAGGAAAAACTAGTCATCAAGGCTTTGCTGGTTTGTGAAAAGTTTCACTTTGGTCTGGATGTATGTGCTGCCTGTGTAGGTGATAAGTGAGTATTTGCGTTTACCAGATTCTGGGCTAAAGAGTGAAAGAATGCATTGTATGCATTACAGTAATGTTTTTTTCTAGTGGAGGGCTCTGGTTGCTGAAGTGGCTCAGGTTAAGGAAAGGAGATTAGGAACAGCTGGCTGAGCTGTGCAGCAGATACTGCATCTCAGGTAATCCCAGGGAACTGCAAAGCAAGTAAATAAATGTAATTAGAATATATTTGCAAAGGCATACCAGGCATACTCATGCTTGCACGACTACACTACTGTGTTACTAACTTTGCTGAACTTACAGAAGTTATATATACAAAGAGCACTCTATTCACATGCATTCTGTTTGTGCTCTTGTATTTGGTTGATGTCCTGAGGTGAAAAACAGGGAGAGAAGATCTTGCTCTGAGTTCCCATTGTTTCTTAAGCCAAAAACCCTTGAACTGTTTTGAGTTTTGCTCCATCAGAGCACAGCCATCCTCAAATATTCCAAGTGCCTGTTCTGTTCAGAATCACAACATAAAGCATGTTTCCTGTTTTGTACATAATATCTCTTTGGGGCAATAGGAATTGTGCATGTAAATTATTTTTCTGGTGGAAGGGCCACACACTGTCTGTTATTTGAACTTTGTGCCAAAATCAAATGGCCCTTCCTTTATGCCCAGAATAAAAATGGAGGTAACAAGAGAAAGCAGTTCTGAGTTTGTTGTTCTTCCTTGGTTAGCCCCTTGCAACTATTCAGAGGTTTTTTAGAACTGGCATTAATTCATTAACAGTGTTAATATTTATTTATTTTGCCTTTCATTTTCAATGAAGTATGGATATAAATACTGTACTGAATACACCATAACAAGCTTGAAACTTGTTATCATGATACTAGCACAAGAAATGCTAAATTTCTGGAATAATCTTATGACACTGAGAAATACTGAGAAATGAAGGGAGGG
This sequence comes from Acrochordus granulatus, assembly GCA_032468055.1. Taxonomy (NCBI): domain Eukaryota; kingdom Metazoa; phylum Chordata; class Lepidosauria; order Squamata; family Acrochordidae; genus Acrochordus; species Acrochordus granulatus. Next base: position 65,615 of record JANHZU010002620.1, on the reverse strand, counting down.
AATATCAGGAAACTACAGAAATATTGACTAGTTAATTAAATGTAATGAATGCTGGTGAGCATGTTTGTGAGAATTTAGAAAACATTGTTCTTGTTCATGAGCAAGCATGGCTTTTCTAAGAGCAGATTATGTCAGACTCCCATATCCCCTTTCATTATAGAATGATTAGTTTGATAGGCCAAGGGAGTGTTATGAATATGGTGTTATATGATCATAGTATAGTATTTGAAAATGACAAAATTCAAAAATAAAAAATGAAAAGTATGTGAAATGTTAACTAGTTGGTTCTGTGATCTAGAGGATCATATGTAGTTGAACAACTGCACCAAATGATGCTTATAAATGTTTTAGCATCATCCTGTAAAGCTGTTTTGAATGGAGAAAAAAAATGCTGTTCATCCTGGTGAACAGGATAGATTGGTTTAACTACAAGACTTTGTCACACTGCAAAATGACCCAGATAAGCTTGAACATTGGGCAAGATCCAATAGAAAGAATTCAATGGTGAAAATATTCTGTTCATTGTACCTGTGAAGAACATACCAAATACATGTTGCAGATTCTAGAATCTAAGGTAGGCAGCAGGATATGTGAATTTCTTGAGTCCCAGTGGCCCACAAGCTGAATTTAAGCAAGCAGCTGGAAAATCCAGTGCAGGTGAACTGCTTTAGTAGAAGAAATGCATGCAGATCATGGGATGTAATAATTGTATTGTACTCTGCACTTACTAGCTTGTATTTAGAATATTGTGCCCAGTTATGGACAGTACAATTTAAAAGGAAATGGAAAATTTAAAAGCAAATTGGAATGGGTTCAGAGGAGATAATGCATAATAACAAATGTCATCTGGGACCCAGGCCTTGTACATAATGGTTAAAAGAGTTGGGCATGTTTAGCTTGCAGCAGAGAAAGATTAGAGTAGGGTTGGGGTTAAAAATATTTTAAAATATTGCCATATGAATGGAATAGGCGCAACCTGTGTCTGTTGAAAGCAGTAGCTGGATAAGGGACAAGGGAGTTAAAACCAGTGGAGATTCAAACAGAGTTTTAACTCTGTTGTACCTTCATCTCTGCATAAAGATATTTTTAAATCTATGATTTGCTGACTAACTCAAATTCAATATGCTCAAATCAAGGAACTCTCTACTGCTTTTCCCTATTTCAGGATCAAAGAAGAACTTTGGTTCATGAAAAGCCACATTATTACAAGCTTTTTAACATAGCCCTGCATTGAACTGTTTTTCAGTTTCAGTTTAATTTCAACTCCCTGGAAGAAGACAAATTACATAATGTTCAGCAGGACTGTATTGGTATATTACCTGCAATTACCTTGTTTTGTTCACAGAAGTAGTTTTGCCCAGAAAGGGGACTGTTTTTCATTCCTTCTTTCCTGTATAGTGGGGCAAAAAAATATTCGGTCAGCCACCAATTGTGCAAGTTCTCCCACTTAAAAGCATGAGAGAGGCCTGTAATTGTCATCATATGAGAGACAAAACGTGAAAACAAATCCAGACAATCACACTGTCTGATTCAGAAAGAATCTATTTGCAAATCATGGTGGAAAATAAGTATTTGGTCACCTACAAACAAGCAAGATTTCTGGCTCTCAC
>JANHZU010002620.1:52095-63046 GCA_032468055.1 Acrochordus granulatus | reverse complement strand
TTTCAGACATACAATTTTTGAATGTAGTTTGTGCAATTCATTCATATATATTCTCTAGGGAAGTCCTTTACTTTTAAGTTCGCTTCTATAGTCATTGTTTGACTTCTGCTTGTTTATGGATAGACAAATATTTTGATTTTATGGTTTTATATGCTGCCCATTTCCACTAAAACTCAAGGTGATTTTCAAAACAAAACCTTCTCTACACTTAAAACCAAAACAGGCAATGATTAACCATTTAAAAAGCAACCCAGGCACCATTAGGCCCCAGATATTTGATAGAACAGATAGGTTTCCAGTGGTTCACAAAAAGCATTTCTACCTTAAGAAGTTATGTGTTGTCTTGTGCAGTTGCATACAGAGAATATATGTTAGGTCCCCTGACTCTTAACTTCACAGGATGGGGACCCTCATGCATGTCTCCAGATCAAGTGGGCCAGCTCTTAAAGAGAGAGAAGGTCCTATAAACATCAGAAACCAAAGCCCAGCATTTTTAGTTAGGCCCAGAACAGTTCAGTAGCCAAACTTCAGAAGCAACATTTCTGCCCTCCCCCATCCACATATTCTGGACATGTTATGGACGATTCACTAAGAGGCCAGCCACTTCTAGAGCTCTCGAAGCAGTCAATTTCTGGGAAGGGGGAGCCTTGGAATGTTCCAGAAACAGATTTGCAAAAATAATATGCAATGGAGCTTCCAGTGACGTATTTCTGTGTCCCACCATTTTATGCTAGCAGTTACTGCCTCATTCTCCTCTGTAGCAAAGGACATTGTGCTATAAGAAATCTCTATTGTTCCTCATGTCTTTATGGGATTTCTGCTCATAACAAGTATCCTTTGCTCATTCTCCCAGGACCTTCCTTAACTGGTCATTTTTCTTTTTACGCAGTATGTTCCAGTTATTTAGCCGAGTGAGATTTGATTTCTGGAATAGAGTTGAATTGTTTTAATTTATCATCACTTAGCTGTTCTTTTTTGAAATGAAGGCAGGATATGCTTTTTTTCAGAAATCAAAAGCATTGTAACATCATAGAAAACTTAGCAGGGCAGCAAGGCTTTTTTACTTGATTTCTTCCTTTTCCAGTCTTCCCTCATACACATCATGGAATAAGCCTCATTTAATTCAGTGTGATTTTTCACATATATATGGGATGGGTATGAATGTATTTTTTCTTTGCTGTCTGATATGGCCAGGATGTTCAATTACATTATGTTTTCCTTCTTAGAAAGTAAATTTGTATTGCTTAATGTGTTAAAGCTGGAAAGTCTCTTTTCCAATGAATGTTTGGATGTTTTTGATTATTTTTTCTGTTTGTTAATATCTACTCTTGGATGTAGAGCAGAGCTTTTTTTTTTGAAGCCTGGACTTCAGCCATTGGCCGATGCAAAGATTCAGCAACAGCAACTGCCATGGAACTCTGAGTCCCAGCATTCTGCTTTTGTCCCCAGAAGGATTACATAGCAGCTATCCTCAGTGTGGAAAAACTAGTTACTTTTGCAGGCTAAGGGAACCATTTATAAACTTGAACTTACTTTACAAGAGCCATAACATGTCACAGAATAAGAAAGTGTGAGCCTTTTTTTTGTATGTTATTCCATAATAATAATCAGCTCAAATAACTCTGGTTTCACATTGGCTAGGATTCTAGCTTGGTCCGGCTATGTCCACTGAAATCATAGAGCTTAAGTAAATCAAAACAGTATAACTTGGTGATATATTTCTGTGTCACTTGTTGATTTTAGTGGGTCTAAGCATGACTTTAATCTGTAGTTTTGAGCTTTTGAGAGTTCGTGTAATTTATTTTCAGTTGCAGTTGCTTGCAAACCACGTTTTTGGAAAATGGCAAATAAACAGCAACAATAATAACAAATAATAAATATTTGCCTCTATCATGTTGCCTTCCCTTAGATTAGTTATTCTACATATTCAGAATTGTACAAAAGCTTCCTTTTGTAATAGGGATTATTTCTAGATTTGGTGATTAGGTTGCCACTTTCCAATAATACTTTACTTGTATCCATCGTGTAAATATATTCAATGTAATCTCTGTATTACACAGTATGCTATTTTGAGGAGGGGGGAACTATAAATTGATTTGGGTGATGCAGAGTTCTCCCCTTCCTTTTCTTTTTATTAATGAAGCATTTTCCTTTATGCCAGCCAATCAAAAAAAAAACCCCAGCATCTCATAGAACTGTTTTATGGAACAGCCATATAATTTAGCCATCATCTTATTACAAAAGTTATTAAGAGCCATTTACAGGAACATACCAGCTGTAAAGTAGTAATGCTGCATGCAAAGCCACATAGTACAGGGTACTATTGCCATAAGATTGTTTGTTGGATTTTCTTATTGCCTTAACTTGTGTAGCTACTGGTTTTTAACTAAGAGAATGAGTCAGTTATGAATATATCCCCACAGCACTCTTCAGTGTTGTTTGCAAAACAGTATCTTTAGATGTATGTATCTTTTGTTCCTTCTAGCTTAACAGCCAATAAACATCTGACTAAAAATGGATGAAGAAATTAATGGTGGAAGCACTACTGCATTACATTCACAAGAGGGCCAGAGATTATTGTTCCCAATTTACAAAGTTGTTTATAATTTTATATCTCCTCTGAAATGGTTCCTATATAGGAAACCTTATCTTGTATCTTGAGAATCATTGGACATTGTCTTGGATGGGTTAATCACTTCTCTTGCAACTCTCTAGGTGATGTAGCTGATCCTCAAGCTGGTTGGACACAATAGATAGATGTTAGGCCACTTTACATTTCTGCACTGGTAGGAACAGCTTCCACCTGTCGTCACTTTTAAATCATCATGAGCCTGCTTGAACTCTATGTCTTCAACTCAGGTGAGATCTTAGTATCCTGGTTGCAGTAAGCTTCACTCATCGGCTGTTCTCAAAAATATTGGTCAGATACAGTTGCCTGCAGATGCTGTTTTCTATATAATCCTTAACCATGGAATAGGATTAACCACCTTATGTGGTGGCAGCTTCCTGCTATGAGCAACTGGAGAGGTGGGGCTTGCAAATCATGTATTGTGACATTTGGAATGGTTTACTGGGAATACTGTATGCTATTACCTCCAGTAAGTTGATTTAATCTTCTGTGTTGCACTCTGTGCATATAATGCATGGGATGGTTATTAGTCACAGAGATGAGCTTCATGTTTATCAAATCCATTTTTCAGTAAATAAGGAAGATTTGTATCAAACATTCATTCTCACTGGAAAAAACAATTTGCATTCTTTGCAGGTTTTTAATAGGCTGAATTTAATCGGGGGGGGTTCAACCATATTAGTGATGTGTATCAGGAGATGTGTGTGTTGCTTTTTTATTATCTGCCAGAAGAATCTGAAATCCCTTTTCTGCTGTTACTCTTATAACTACTTTTGTACTTAAGAGGGCTATTTTAAGATACTGTAACTTTATCTAGAGGTGTTAACAAACGTGTGTGAAAGTTTTGGCTCAGCGTGGTTCTATTTATTTCTTTATCAAGCAACTTTAAGCTAATTTAACATATGGTTTCTTTTTGCTGCTTTATAGTGAACCATCTGAAATAAGAAAAATATGCTTTTTGCATAGGTACTGATTACAGCAACTAGGTTGCCAGTCTGTGAATGGTCTGGAGATTTTATTTTCCCAGTAATGCTCTTATGAGTTTTTCTGAGCTCAAGTCCTCCACGTTATGGTTCCAAGGGAGGGGTCTTAACTGTCATGTATTCAACTTGCCAAATTACTGGCATTTGCTAGATTGTATCTTAGGTATCTTGGAGATTTCTGTAAATCATCTCTTTATAAAATAACTTTTTTTGTATTAGATCAGCTATGAAATAAGCACTCTTAAAGTTACCTTTGGATTCCAATCCCCTTGCTTTTAGAAAACATGTTGCATCTTTTAAGCTTAGCTTTTGAAATTGCTTTTTAATTGTGTAGCTCATGGATTCCTTTCATCATTTTTTTTCATTTTGTGCATTCTTTTATTTTCATTTATTGAATATACTGTAGATTGAATGCAGAAGGCGTTATTTTGCTTGGTGGTCTTGTGGCCAGTCAACTTTGGAGTTGTTTATTCGGTTCGTAAGTAACAGTTTGCAAGTACATCAGATGAGTAATGCCCTAAAATAATAATAAGAAGAAAGTAATAAACTAGGGAAGTGGACTGAAAATAAGAGAATGAATTTAATAGAGGCACTTAGGACTGGGACATAATATTTTGGTGGCCGTGATCCACTTACATTTTTGAGAACTTAGAATTGTAGGGCTGGAAGGAGCCTTGGAGGTCTTCTAGTCCAGTCTTTTCTTGAAAGCTTCCAGCAATGGAGTAACCACAGCTCCAGAAGCAAGCAAACTCATGCCACAGTAGATAGGGTTATGAAAGAACAGCAACTGGAGTTACTTTTTTCCTCTGGTTTGTGTGGTGGTGGTGATTATTAAAACTTTAATAGGCCTGTTGTAGCACTTCACTAGTCCTGGTGTTTTTTGCTGCAAAGTAAAGAGAAATTATGCCACCACTTTTTAGCAATAATGGACAGAACAAATTTTAGAGACCAATTACTGCCCACTCAAATTTAGGGGAGAAAAGTCAAATTTATAATTGTAGAGTGTGAGGTCTCTGGCTTGCTAATAATATGGGCCAAAACAAAAAGAATGTTGAAAAAATAACTGATGACAATGGAAAAAGGTTCATTAGAATGGAAAGAATTCCACTAGAATGGAATTAGAAACTATTAATTTGAAAGGAAGGCTACTTCCCAAAAGGAAAAGAAGAAAAATAACAATGCAAGAGGAAAAAAAACAGGGTAGGAAGTAATTATGGGAAGTGGTACCTGGACAGGAAAGAGAGAAGGAGAAGAAGAAAATAATTAGGCATTTTTAAAAGACTGTATTCACTCTGGCAAACTGCTCTTGCAAAGTAACAGGTTAATTTTCAGACCAGATCTAGAGACATTCACATTTTTCAGCAGTGATGTTGGCAGCTGTTTGAATGTCTACTCATTTGTCTTTTCCTTTTATCAGTGAAAAATGACTTTTCCCCAATTCTCCCCTATGATAGGTTACAAAGTGCGAAGAATTCAAAATTAACCTAAAAGTTCTGTCTAATGTGTTTACATACTTATCAGTAGATTGTGGTTCTAATTCCGCATTTTATTATTCCACACCCTTTCTACTGGCTGCATACTTTGGATGCACACTCCACTGTTGAATACATAATTTTATTTGTTTATGTTACTATTTTATGTACTGCTTTCTTGCAAGTATACTGAGAGCAGCTATACTGGAGAGAAAATTCCTTGTGTGTCTAATGATGCTTGGCCAATAAAGTATCAGAATCCAAATCTAATTATTTAGGAGGGGGGAAACATCTCATTTTTCTGCCTGGGATGCTACTTTCACCACGTTTTGCATTTACCCAGTTCTGGGCACTGCATTTTAAGAAGGATTCTGACAAACTGGAATGGCTGTAATAAAGACTAATAAGGATGAGCACAAGACTGGATCCAAGGATGTGCAAAACTAACTGATTTGGGAATGGACAATGACAGAGAACTCAAGAATTTTCTGTTCCCCCTCAGGGATGTGCTGAAATTCCTCTGGACTATACCTTCCTACAGTCACTCTTCTGAATTAAAATCAAGTTGGAAATTTGGGGGGAAATTGTCATTCTCTGGAATGTTCCTTTGCTGGTTTGGAGGGCTGGTTTTTGGAACCACTCCTGGAAGAGTGTGTTTTGGAAAAGGTTTGGTATGGTCCAGAGATGGGATTCTGGAATGTTCTGTTCCCAAATTGGTGAATTTAGCATATCCCTACCAGAAACTAAGTGCTGCAGGGAGAAGTGCTTCTATCCCTGAGAAGACTGATAAAGGATACAATACCCTTCAGAACTTGTTTCCTTTCCTTGAAGGATACAGTGATAAACTGGCACTGAGCCCATGGAGAACCTGAGCAAGCGACCCTTCTCACCTGGCAACTTCAAGCAAAGTTTGCAAAAGCCCAATCATCACACCCCTTCAATTGTTCCCTGATATTTCATGCTGCAAATGTCTGTAGATGCTGGCTAGAAAGCCATTGTTACGGATGCTTTAATTCATGATGATGTTACCTAGTTGAGTAATGAAAAGTCTGCAAGCCAACCACCTACCTTAGAGAGTACCAAGGACTCCACAATTCAATCCTGAGCTACACAAATTCTTTTCTATTGGATGCTTTAATTTGGAGTCTTAATTGGATTTGATCTACTGAGTGGCTCCTTCCTACTGTGTAATTATTCAAAATCTCAGAGCACCAGGTTGGGAAAGGATTACTCTGTAATCATATCATGTGAGCAACTCTAACAATTTCAATAAAAGTAAACAGAACCACTTATTGGGATGTTCAGACACACATTTGTGAGGAAACAAGGCACTTCATTGAATATGAAAGCATTTCAGTCAGAATCAAATCATGTCAAGTCTCTTATATTGCAGTGTTTCAATTTATGATGGCAACTTTGACATTTTATAGAAATTTGGAAGTAAAAACTCCTTAAAATTTGTTTTATAACTCCTAACTGTGCTATGGTAAAAACTGCAACACATCTGGTCATGTCTGGAAGTGAGACTCATTCCATAGATTTTAAACCATTTTAACCAGCTTCATTTTATTCTATAGTTTAATGAAGGAAGTGTCAAGGAGTTGCAGGTCACCAAGCATATACAGTTCATAAGATTTGACAATAACAGTAGACTAGAGTAGAATAGTCTTATCTGATAATCTCCAGTTACAGTATGCTGTAATTTCTATGATTGCTAGAGATGATGAGAGTTGTAGTGAAACACTTGGATCCACAGGACTGGAAAACCTGCCCCAAAGGGCATTCCTTCAGAAGGATAATGAAAAGTTCCTGACTAATAACATATATTGTGAATTAAAAATGGAACACATATTTCCATTCTTGCAAAGAAAAAAGACTTTAGGTTTTGGAGGCACCCCGTCAGATAATAAATTTTCGTAGCATCACCAAGGAACTTGGAAAACTTTTTGAAGGAGAAAAGAACAGTAGGTCAGCAGTGGAAAAGGAGAATGTTAATGAGACAGTTCTAGAGTACTAAAGGGCCAAATTAATTTATGTACAGGTAGCTCTTCTATTTTTTTTCTGGAAAAAAACTCTTTATCAACACATAGATAGCAATGATTTGATTCTTTATGCAATTTTCCTGGTAAATATTACTTTTGTGCTGATAGCATCATTGACTGTAAGGTTAATAAAGAATTCTATATTACAATATTGATTTAGAGGCCCTATTTTCTAGAAGAAAGCTCATTTTACATACAGAGAATATGTGCTTAGCAAATTTTATAGTTTTCCCATAAGATACAGCATGCTTCCTGAAGTTAACTTTTATTTTTATTTTTCTGGAATTTGTTACACACACAGCATTGTATTCTCCCTTATGTTCAGTGAAGTCACCACCTGTAGTAATATAAGTCTGGTGGTAAATACTGTGTTATGAGGGCTACTGAAGCTCTGTCCCTGGTGCTGAATACCTTTTGAAGGCCAGATGCTTAACATGTAATGGGGGGAAAAGAGCTGATTAATTTTATATTTATTGCCCAATCGTGCTTTTGGAGAAAAGCAGCGTAAACCTATGACTTGATAACTTTTAACATGAATAGTGATTCTGAGAATTTTTACAAGAATGAGCTGGGGTTATTGTAAAAACAAAATGATAAACAGCAGACTGTCATTGAGCAGTTGTGCCAATGTTGTCCCCTTCTTTGTGATTATTTTCCAGAAAAATGAGCTAAAATAATTTATTTTTTAAACTTAAAAATAAGAAAATACCCAAAATCCATAAGAAATGTCTGTGCAGAGAGAGAGAGATGAAAAAGATAGAAATATAATTTATAGAGCTAGAATGGCAGTATCTTTTTCAAAAGTATTTCACCTGCTGATAAATTGATAATCTGTTTACTATCTTTTATTGGTGCATGAAGAGAGAACTAATAAGATTAATATTGACTAAATATTATAAATATTTATCTATATCAACTTATATATATATCAACAAATATTAAATAGCCGCACCACTGTAATACATATGTGGCTATTTAATGTTATTTGTTGATATCATTTGGATTTAATATAAAGTTTCCCCAGCTATTGCCTGCTGCATTCTACTCCCCCGCCCACCAATCCCAACATGGTAATATTAGTATTGCAAACCCAGCATATCAGGATAGTGCCAGATTAAGAGAAACAACTTTATCCATTCATATTGGTCTACACAATCCAGTTTTATTGATTTATTTGTGTTTTCTTTGTCCTCAAAAGCTGGAGATGCTGATGATCCACCAAGAATTACCCAAAATCCAGTCATCAATGGGAACGTAGCCATGGCTGATGGTCACAATAACACAGAAGAAGACATGGAAGATGGTGAGTCAACTTGCTCTCAATGTGGTGATGATGTAGAAAGGTGCCTAATCTAATAAAGAAAAGTAAAACACTTCAAATAAGGATGTATTGGATAAAACAGATAAAAAGAGTTTCTTCCTTTTTCATAACCCCGAATTATTAAATTAACAGTATATTCAGGATAGAAAAAGCAAAATGCTTCCCTGCATAATGTATAAACAACTTGTGGGATTCATTGCAGTTAGATAAGCTAACTGCCAATTGCTGTGTGGAGAATTACTTCATTTTATCTGTTATGAATCTCCCACTATTCATTTTCCTAAGATGATGAACCCAGATTTTAGGATTACATGGGAAAGAAAAAGCTGTCTTTCCAGCCTCTCTCAACAGAGTGTGTTATTTTAGACATTTTGTCATTGCTTTTCTTATTTTTAAGTTTAAAAGTCCCAAATATTGCAAACTTTTCTTACAGCTTTGTTCTTGTAGCACTTGTTTTTTTACTGTTTTCTGCTTCTTTTCCACTTAGACAAGAAACATGTCCTTTTATAGATTGAATGAGCCAATTTGGTCTAGTGGTTAAGGCACCAAGTTAGAGACTGGGACATGGTGAGCTCTAGTCCTGCCTTAAGCTTGAAAGCCGGCTGGATGACTTTGGGCCAGTCACTAGGAGACAGTGAGTTCTAGTTTTGCTTTAGGCATGAAAGGTGGCTGGGTGAGTTGGAGCCAGTTCCTTTCTCTCAGCCCAACTTACTTTGCAGGGTTGTTGTAGGAAAAATAGGAGGAGGAAGATTAGGTACTTTGCCACCTACAAATTTAAAACATACGTATCCATCATGTAGATGTGTCAATAGATGAAACAAAACAAAGAATAAGGAATGAATTTGAAATTTCCCAAACTAACAATTTTTAGTTTCTTAGGAATCATTGATCCAATAGAAAATAATCAAATGTTATTAATGAACTCTTAAATGAGTTACTCCCTTACAGTTACTTAATAATTGATAGGGTGATTAGCCAATAAGAACATAATATGCAATATTTTATTATATTCACAATTTTCCAGAAGTTGAGTTCTTTCTTAGTTTGTTTTCAGCTTTAATTTGATAAACTTCAAAGAAACATAACAAATTATTTAAAAATAACATTTTTATTATTTTTTTCCTTAAAATAAATTATACTATTTCTTTTAAAAGGAAAATACAGCAATAGTAACACACTATATCTGGTTTGTGCAAGTAGATTATTTCAGTAATTACAGTTTGTGCTATGGAATGAAAAAAGAATGTGTTTTAGTATTAAACTATTTGTTACCATATCATTAATAAAATAAGTACAGCAGTTCAACAGATACAAAATAAGCTGTATTGTAAAACAAGCGATAAACAAACTAAGATACATTGAATGACACAAATTAAAATTTAAATCCTCATAACTAATCAGGCCTCAAGATAACATGGTTCACGCATATTCTAAATAATACTTTTTATTGTTACTATATATTATAACTACCTGCAAGAAAGAATAATTTTGTTCACTAAATAATATAAGAATGAGAATATATTTTAGGTTAACTCCCAGGAGTTTCAATACTGTAATATTCCAACATCTTAAAATGAATTTTTGCAATCTCTCATAAATAAATTATTTTATTAATATTTGGATTACCATTAACAGATAATTTTTATAATCCTTCCTTGACTGCATTTTAGTTTTTCTCTTTATCATCCAGCAAAACCTTTTTTTATTTCAAAAGTCAAGGAATGTTTTAGAAGTAAAACAGTAAACACACTCCAAAGGCATCAGTTGTTCTGACAAGTCATACCAGAAATCATGAGCCAGCAGAAATTGTCTGTCTGACATGGGATTGTTCTGATTGATAGAAGGTTTTGACTGACAGATGGCTGGATTTACAGGCTTAGCCATCTCTCAAAACTTAATTCTTGAGTTTTGCTGTGTGCTTTGTCTTTCTAAGTGTACCTAGAACATGTTCTAGTGAACATGCTCAGGCAAAGCAGTAGTGGGTTTTGACAGCATTCCCATTTCATTGAATAATGCCAGTCAGTTTTTTTTAAAAAGGTGACCTCTCCCTTATGTCTCATGATCCTCTGGGAAATCATAATCTACAGTTTAAGAACTCTTGCTGTTAGCTAAAAATAGGATAACCCAGGCAGGCAAGTATTTTTCACTTCTTCTTCTGGAAGAATCATTTAAATTGAGGATTGCCTGCCTTTGGGGTAAAAATTCTAGTACGGATAATCCTTGATTTATGACTGTAATTGAGCCCAGAATTATGGACATAGGTCATATCAGTTGTGACTAACCTGATTTTACAATTTTGTGGTAGTTACGAAGCAAATGCTGCAGTTGTTAAGTGAACCCATTGTCTTCAGTAGGTGTTTTTTGTCAGAAACCAGAAATGAACATTACTTTCCAACCAAAACAATTGTGAAACTCAATCACATGACCAAGGAATGCTGCAAATGATGTAAATGCAGGCGAGTTGCTGAGCACCCAAAATGTGATCACATGAATGAGGGAGGTGT